>JAGVSP010001701.1:0-38104 GCA_022494985.1 Micrasema minimum
GAGAACAACGCCGACGTCCTGGTCGTCCACTGTTGACAATTCTTCGGCAGTTTGCGTCAGAGCTGCGGGACGTGGACTTGACTTGGGAGGATGCACGGAGCTGGCGGCCGATCGCTTTGCCTGGAGGCAGTTTGTGGAATCCATATGCTCCACATAGGGAGCGGATATGGTATAATGAATGAAATGAATTAACGTCTGAAAATCTATATTCCCTTCCAGAACTTCTTGCCTCTATTTTGCGTGCATGTATGTACCTACCTACCTATCTGTTTTGTATGTACCTACCTATGCTTTTTAGTCGCCTGATAAATTCGCAGCGTTTTAATAATATTACACATCGCCCTGATAATATTACTCGGCGTCCTGATAACAATTACTTAGCGTTCTGCTAATATCGTTCGGCGTCCTGATAAAAGTATCGGAAAACCGAATGATTTATTAGGTAGCTAAGAAAGAATAATTTGTCGAAAATTTTACTGCAATCCTTATATTAACAGGAATTTTTTCTCAGTACTGCCATGTTATATAAGATAAAGTATCGGAAAACAGAATGATTTATCAATTGATAAATCAATGATTTATCAGAATTATTTGCCGAAAAATTTGAGTTCTTTATTAGGAATATTACTGCAGTCCTTTCATTAACAGGAAGATAACCAAATTTTTGTTGATTCTTATAAAACATCAATAATTACTGGTTAACTTGTCGTTGACGAAAAAGACGATTTTTTTCACTGCGGATGTGAATCGCATTACCCTTCTACTATAACTACTTTCCCTTATCCGCACTCTATGGTGCAAAGGGCGCTGCATTGGTACTTGGTACACAAAGTTACACTACCCTCCCAACATATATATATATTAGTTATTCCTCCAAGCTCCCAACTTATTAACTGCTTATTATTATTACATAAATATCTTATACATTGATCGTACCTAAAGGAAAGGCATTTTCCCGCTGGAGTATTTTATTACCTACCAGTAATATATATTATTATCATTACCTCTAAATGGGAAAAAGGGTCTATTTGCAAGGGAATAACAAAAGTCAATCCATCATTAGTTTTGCAGCACGATGTGTGTCTGAGCTAGTTAAGAACTTTGTTATTTGATGGGAATTTTCCAGGCATTTTGCCGCCAAAATGCTGCGCAATACGTTTCCATAGAGTTTTCCTCCAGTCTGTTGCTTCGGTAACCGGGAGAATATTTAGAATTTCTACCAAAAGATGGCACTATTCAGAACATTCCATTTGTATATTTTCATCCGTTTTTGTTTGCCAATGTAAACTACAATTATTTTATTCTGGCAGGTAAATATTTTTTTTTTACCAATAAAAAAAAATCGCATTAAAGTTACCTAATAATTTTAATGTTTAGTTTTATTATTTCAAGCACATTTATTACTTCAAAAAGTATTAAAGTCAAAAAAAAAAATCAAATAAGAAAATTTTATTTAAAAATTTCAGAAAATGCTTATTTTCTTTATAAAACAACATGAACATTTTGGCATAAATAGATTGATAATAAATAATAAAAACTGAATAAGTATAGGTATTTTTTTTTCTTTATTTGTAACTTAAATGTTTCATTTTATTCGTGGTTTTATCAATTAAAATAGTTACTAGGTTTGTACTTTATGTTAAATGTTGAGAATTTTTTTAGCCAAGTCCCTAGTTTAGGTAGGTACCCCTAAGATTTATTTTTAGATGTCAAAAAATACTGCGCCATAGGTGGCACGATATATTGATCAAACTATGATTTTCATGGCTACGTGACATCACATCACGGAACGGCGGAGAATCGACTCGCACTAAAGCCCATTGTATCGGTACCTATCAGTTATATATTTTCTCCGTACATTTATCACGTATATCAGGAAAAGTGTTAAAGAATGGCAGCTTCGAACGGAAAAGATGACATATGTGTAGCTGCGATTTTATTTGACTTGGATAATACGTTGATCCAAACTCGAAAAGCTGACAGCAAAACATGTAACAAGGTAAAGTTTTATGTAAATGTCGGGATTTGAAAACTACCCGCACAGTATTTATATAGATAACAGTTGTCGGAGTGGAAAACTTACAAACCGTCGGAACTTCCTTACATACTTATTTTGTTTTTAAAAACTGTTAACCTCATTTCCGCGTGTCACGGTTTTGCGCCGACATACGTCGTATTCCAGCGGGCGAATGAATGTTCTCGCGTCCGAGTAAAAATAGATCGTTTGTTAACATTGGAAACAGGAGCCCGTTTCCCGATTTAGACATTCTGGAGGAGCTGATGTTCCAAATATACACGTGATCGTGCGCGAGTGTCGCGGAAGCGCTGCATTTGTCTAGTGTACCCGCGCCGAGTGTTGTGTGTAACTAGTAGCGAGGGTCGCCTTTGTTTATCACGATGGGTGACATCTCCGAGCCGGTGAAGAAGTGCATCGCCATCTTGAAGGCCGCCAGCAGCGACACCGAGAAGTTCGCGGCCTTGTTCATGGTGACCAAGTTAATCAAAGCCAAGGACTGCAACACGAACGCCAAGAAGGCGCTGTTCGAGGCCATCGGCTTCAAGTTTCTCAAGAAGCTGCTCCTGAGCAACGATGTTCCCGAGGACTGCCCGCCCTCCGTGTACAAGTCCGTGGCCTTGTCCATCCTCACGTGCTTCTGCCAGGACCCCGAGATCGCCGCCCACCCCGAGATGGTGGCCAACATCCCCGTGTTCCTCGACATCGTCCAGTCCTCGGACGACGACGACCACGATGACAACCTGATGGTCGTCAACGAGGCCTACATGTGCCTGCAGTGTATCGCCTCCCAGGAAACGGGAAGAAAGGCTCTCGTGGGCGGAGGAGCCATAGCTAAAATGTCGGAAATCTATTCCCACCAAAGTTTTCAAACCGACGAAGCCTTAAATCTCCTCGTGACGCTGGTCAGCAGTGGCGGATCCGAGTCGTGGGGAGCTGATACCAAAATATTCAACTCTCTGATGAATAAAATTGCCTTAGATTTTGAAACAGACCATTCGGATAGAAAGTTCGAACTAGCGGGAATCCTCAACTCTCTACTGTTCACCTGTAATCGCAAAGCAGTGTCCGAAACCGTGTCAGATGAAATTTGGCCCCTGAGCGTTTACAAGGCTCTGAATGATATTCTGGGAAGCAGAATCGGAAAGAACCAACGCGACCCCGCCCTGAAACTCGCATCCAATGTAGTGGACCTAATGGGCATTGAATGGACTCTGACAGACGATGATAATCCTAAGAAATTTTTCCTTCTTTTGGTTCAGCTCTGCTCTATTGAAGTCCGAATGCAGCTCGACGATAAGAGTTTCAAGCAAGCGTACATCAATGCGGAGCTTGTCACGGCTTGTTTCGTAGTTCTGGAGTTAGCTATCAACTACATGGCCAACGACCAAATTGATCTGGAACAGAAGGAAAAACAAACTGTTTATACGGGACTCAAAGGAGCGTTTACCGCTGTTGTCTCAGTTCTTACCAAAGTTTCCAACGACAAAGGAAGAGATAAACTTCCCGATGCTGAGAAAGTGTATATCTGCGCCATGGTGCGAGTGTTAGTAGCATGGCTGGCTCAGGAGACTACAGCCATGCGGGCGCAGGTGTACGCCCTACTCCCTTACATGTTGTCACTCGCTAACGACACGTTCTACGCCACCAGGAACAGGAAGTTGGCTGAGAAAAGACAGGGCGAGTCCTCTATGGAGACCGAATCCTCGGTATTAGGACAGGTAGATATCCTCCGTATTATGCTTCCTTCCATTTGCCACTTAGTAGTGGAAGATAAGGCTAGAGATATAATAATGAGCTCCAAACAAGACGAAGTTCTTTTCGAATGCATGACATTCCATTGGACTATTGTTCATTACAAAAAACCCCTCGTCCCGAAGTCGGAACGCTTGAAAGTCAAGACACAACCCGAACCTGAGATGGACCCCCTACTTCTGGAGCAAATGAAAGACTCGCGCACGGCTATGGTGAGCCTTTGCAATATTTTCATGAACTTGACAGTCCTAGAGGCCAAGGTCGTTGACGACAGTATTCTGTTCAATTCTCTTATGAGTTTTATATTTAACAATTTGCCAGAACTGAAGAATTCCCCCGAAAATCTAGTTCTGTATGGTCATATGGCAATTCTTGGTCTTTTATTGCTCAAACAGCAATCGAAAAAAGTAAAAAAGAATGACTTTTCCATTTGCCGATATATTCAATCGACAATTCGCTTTTTATGGGACGCATACACCGTAGACGAATCTAATGACCCTACAGCGATGGTGGTATCCATGACTTACAAGGAATGTTGGTCGGAGATAATGGAATTATGGTTCCTGGGAATGCAGACGATGAGCGCTATCCTCGCTCTGGTCCCGTGGATATCCGAGTTTGCCATAGAGAGTGGTTGGGCGGAAGGAATTTTAGAACTGCTCAAAAAGATAAAAATCGGAACGCTTCCTCCGAATGTAAAGTCTGCGTTTGAAGACTTCCTCTGTCACCTAGTGGAAGCCAACCCCGATGTGGAAAAAGTATTGAAAAAGGCCGATGCTCTCCGTGTGTGCCGTAATCACAGATTTATGGAGCTAGGCAAAAAGCTCTTCGGGGATTGAAATGTCTCATTTTAGATAGTGTTAATATTACAAAAATACCTTTACATTTTTATATTCTGTAATTTTTTATACTTTACCAATGGTTTTATTAAATACCTTAATTTAATACACAAGGCTTATTATTGGCTTATTTTCCTATCTATTAATATGTTCCCCTGTCAGGAGTGAGTGAGAATCCCCCCCATTGATATGTGAAAACAGGTGGTGCGTGTGGGCAACCGCATAATATTTATTTTAGACATATCTGTGGGTGGATTTCTCAAAGCTGAGAGAATTTGAATGTTTGACTATTATTTTCATGATACATTTGGGAAATATTTTCCTAAACTGGTTTTGCCATCACATCTGTTTGCCAGCAACATTAATACACTGCAACCTGTAAATTAAAACATCGGCAGATCTCACTATCAGCATGTCTTGTGGCTTTGTATTCACCGGAAGGTTCCGCTCCATAGGTATGTAAACCCTTTATACTTCATTCTGTATGTAATCTCACTTGAAATCACCTTTACAGACTTGGATTGGCAGCGGAATGCTATAGAACATCTCCTAACTTTGCCAAGTAATAAGTAAATCGGAGTTTGTGACTAACTGTATAACACTATGAGGTAATGACCATTGTTGCTACTAAACTTTACATTTGCAACATTATATTGCCTTCTAGGGTACAACTAATCTTCGTAATATTACCTATTTCACATTTTTTATATTTATTTTACTATCAAAGTTTTGGTCTTAGAATTAGATTCTTACAGAAAACAAATTTCAGTATTAGTGTATAATTTTTAGTTTTCAAATACATCAAACTATCAATGATCAATTTAATTTAATTATGTACACACTTACATAATGATTATTATCTGCCCATAAATTATTTTAATTTAAGCCATCAGCGCTACTTATTAGTGAACCTTGAATATTTTTTTACTTGGCTAGTTATATACTTATCTTAATATATAAATCTAATCATACTTAATTTTTAATTATACTTCTTACTTAAAAATATGGTATTATGTTTATAGTCTTTAAATCCTAATGAAAGTGATAATTTTCCTACTTTACTAGATTATAATATAACCTGTAACTTTATGCATTATATCACTCCATTATTACATAAATGTAATCATCTCGGGATTGGTTGTCGTTGATTATCACGTAAACTACCTGATACTTCATATTTTCCATATCACATGACAACGAGTGGAAAATAACACCTCTGTTTAATTATTTCATTAGAATTAACTCATCACAACAATCAATTATCTTATTAAGAAAAGCACAACTGGTTCTCCCTACGACTGAAATGTGTCTGAAATTGTACTGTATACCAATTAGCTGACCATATTATGGTTAGCTTTGAAAATTAGAAGAATTTTCCTTGTTACTATAAGAAACATTTAATTTACAGTGGAAATCATTTAAGACAAAAAATTAGATATTTTTTTTAACTACAAAAAATCACTTTATGAAGTGAAGAAAAAATTTTTAATTTGTTCTTATTACATAAAAATTTCTTAAAACCATTTTGCAAGTATTAAGTTAACTTTACACCTACTGAGGGGTTCAGCCAATTTAATAAACAATTCCGAAGAGGGATGGACTATATTATGTATAGAGTTCATTCTCATAACTAACCCTTCTCTTACATGTGTACGGTTTTTGGGTTTAATTTGTTCTTACGTCAATTTTTTTTCGTTTTCTTAACAAATAACCAGATTTATTTTCTGTTTTGAAGGATTTCCGCTGAATTTTGAAAATGTCGTAAGAGGTGATAAGCAAAATGTCTAAAGACTGCATTTCCCGATAAATAAATTTTACCAGCAAACACTTGGTATTCGCAATGCATTCCTGGTAAAACTTGTTCTTTGCATGGCAATTCTATTTTCTGTTTATGTAAATTTATGCTGTCAGGAAACAATTTCTTTTATTTCCTATTCAAATATATTTTATAATAAGTATAAACATGTCGTGTTTAAAGGCAATGTAACCTTGTGCTACTAGTCAAGGGCTTACAAAACTACATAAATATAACACAAGTTACTTACGTTGTCTTAAAACTCTGTTAAAAATATATGTACTGTAAAAATTTGTTTCTAATTCTTAATAATAAGTTTATGTGCTGTGTGGATACCTTATCTCATTATGTTTATATAATACTTAAATGACGTTTTTATGTGTTATCTCCATTGAAATTTAGGGTCATTAATAATGTGATATAAATAATAATGTTTAATGTAAATATCCTGTTATCAACTAATATCAAAAATGTAAATTGATTACGTCATTGTTGACATGTTTGATTTCAGTTATCTTATAGGCGTCATACTGTTTATCTATAAATCCCTGTTTTAAAATTCTTGTTATGTTTCTAATGTTAAAAGTGAATCGCACAAAGTGTAAGAAGTATAAAATGTGTTGGATAATTGGAGCCTTTACTGATTTGCGTGTGTTTGTTTATAAAACTTGGATAGCTGAACGGAATATTGACAGAAGAGTACGGAGTCCCTCAGGATGAAGCCGTCAGAGCGACGACCGCGTTCCTGAACACATTCCGCCGGTGTCCCGACAACCCGGACTACGACCTGGACTCCTGGCGCATCCACCTGTGGACTCAAGCCTTGGAGGAGGAATTTTCCCATCTCGCAAGTTAGTCAATAAATGCACATTTTGATACACAGTATTCTATGATTCAATCAATTCCCACCTCATGCTGATGTTGTTAAAATATTCTGAAATCCTAGCTCTGGTTTAGATCCTGAGAATTTAAAATTAAAAAGTCATTTTCACTGTAGTGTTTTGTAAGCTAGATTGTTAACACACCTTAGATTATTTAGAGACCATTCTAAAAAATAGATTCTCATTTTTCCTCGTCACAAACGACTTATTTTGGAATTTATGTTTAGACGTTGAAAAATGCTGCCAGGGTAGAAAGACCATAAAGAATATGTTTATACATTTCCAAAAAAACTACTTGTGTGTTTTTTTTTAACTATTGTAATATTGTTATAATAATTTCAATTTGAACCCAATGAAAATCAATAAAAGTTGATGAGAAAAATGTCTTTTTAATTTCTGCACAAATATGTAGTTAGTCCATATCTTGTACTAGTAAAATATACTATAATAATTTGCTATTAACAACTGTTGCAATTGGCTATTTACAACTTTTGTATTTCTAAAATAAAGCTTTCTTAGTTCTTCTTGTTTACATTCTACTGTGTACCGCGCTTTGTAGTGCATATAAAATACATCAATAAAGGTCTGGATCATGATGTGATGCAGTAGTAATGGTTATTTATATCTCAAACTATTTTCAGATGACATCTACTTACAGTGGCTAGAGCTGAGATACCACTACCTCGCCATCAGCCCTGAAATATTGAATCTCCTTTCATCTCTCAGGTAATAATAATCCGCCCTTGAATCTTTTAAAGAAATTTTAATGTACACAATATATTGACATGTACACAACATATAAAGCCTGCTCCACACAATGGCCGCAGCTGGGACAGAACCATAGAAAACGTAAAGCTGGGCTCAGACCCTTTAGCCGTCTCTTTCTATCACATGGATATTTATCGGAAGACTCTTTCATAAACGTAACTTTCTTTCCTAGGACGCATCGTGGCGTGCATATCCATAGAAAACATAAGTTGAGCGTTAGGCTGGGGTCAGACGTCTCTAGCCGTCTCTTTCTGTCACATGGATATTAAGCCGTCTCTTTCTATCACATGGATATTTATCGGAAGATGTTAATTGCACTTTTTTCCAAAAACATTCAAAATATGCGCGAGCAAAGTTGAGTAAAAAGCATTCCAATACACCTTTACCTACATCTATATTTTAACATAGTGTAATGTAAATACTAGTACTAATTTCGCACTCTATGGTGCATAGGGCACTGCATTGGTACACCAAGTGCAGTGTATCATGATCATTTTATTACATGAAGGCAAGATGATCAGTCTCTAGCTTCAGTACCAGTCCAAGGTATCACACATGAAATGTTAATATGAAAGTCTCATGCAAATAAATATTTCATGTTGACTATTTATGAATTTTTTGTATTTACATGTACATGTAAATACAAGAAATTAATAATTCTTAGTCCAAAACTTATCCGTTATTTTACAATTGTTGCATTTTTGCTGTTTTACTGAATAAAAGGTTCGAAACTGCGAACGGCTGAACGGCGCGAACCTAGCGGAAAATATGCAAAGCTTCCTTTGATGTGTGCAAAAAGACCGACACAACAGCCATCCCGTGGCCACAGGTACAGCCCGCCCCCCCGCCAACCCCTGCTCCTAGAATTTATATCATCCATGTACATTAGTCTATGGACAATTCGTGGCTCCCAATCATTTAATCTATGTCGTAGACGTAAGAAAGAGTCTTCCGAGAAATATCCATGTGATAGAAAGAGACGGCTAGCGGTCTGAGCCCCAACGCTCAATTTTCGTTTTCTATGGGTTTTCTATGGCGGTGGCCATCGTTTGGAGGGGCCTTAAGACAAAGCGAAGTACAAATATTAGTTAGCAAAATTGTAAACGGTGTAAATAGTTTTGATAATGTACTCTCATCTTATCTTACTTAATGGAAAACTCACTATATTTTGCAGTACAGCTTTGAATCATGAGCGAGTTTTTGTATTCTGCAAAATATAGTTTCTCTCAGAGGGTGGTTTATTAAGTTTTGTTTTGGCAGAAACCATTATTTGCTGGCCCTAATAACCAACGGAACATCCCGCGCCCAGTGGGAGAAAGTGGAGCGGCTGCAGCTGAAGTGTTTGTTCGACTGCATCCTCGTATCGGGGGACCTCCCGTGGGAGAAGCCCGACCAGAAGATCTTCCAGGAGGCCTGCCACTTCCTGGGTGTGGAGCCGCGCCACTGCATCATGGTCGGGGACAAACTAGAGACAGATATTCAGGTTGGATACTTTGTAAACAACATTCTTTAATTGTCCGTATTACCACCAAATACCATATTGGTACCTACCTTCTCAGATAAATATAAAAATTCTTTGAAGATACCTATTTTACACTTTACCAATCCACAAATTATCCACTTCAAATTATACCACACAGTTAAGTAGGTATTGGTTCTCAACCTCGGCGGGCGTACATCTAATCACTATTATTAATATCTCAATAAAACTTTTAAATCTAAATATTTTGTATGAAACATGTAAAAATCCACATTTTATTTGTGATAGACAACATATTATTATGTTAAAAAGATAAGGTCATGCTTAGTTGTTTTTTAAATAAAATTAATAGCCCATAAATTTAAAATGTCAAGGCTAATGAAGACCACAGCAAACTATGACTGTGTTTTATACGCACTAGTCGAATTGATTAATGTATTTCCTATTCAATAATTCTTATTTGAAAAACAGGGAGGTATAGAGGCGGAGCTGGGAGGAACAGTGTGGGTGCCGCTCAAATCTGACGAAACCGAATCTCCAGCCGTCATTCCGAACTACATCATCGACAGTGTCATGCACCTTCCTGACATCCTCTCCGGAAACATGACCAGGAGCAATACACCGGTCTGCTGTAAGCCGGAGGAAGAGAGAATCTCGGGTAGGAACAACTTCACCCACGGAGTAGACGACACCCAATCCAGCTGATGCCAACTCCGGTGTTTAACCGTTCTCGCCAACCTCTTCTACATTGGCGCTGTAACTTAGCCATTTAGTGTTTATCTGCGGTTCGAAGGATAGCGTCATCGCGACGATTAAGCTTCAGGCTTCTAGTTGGTTGAGGATATAATAGTAATACAACTACTTCACTACGGTAGTACTACGGGTTTAGAATGGAAAAAGGTATGAACATATTTTTATACACTCGCTATTTACGAACAAATTACTTGCGCTTATATTGTAAGCCATTCTCGTTGATTGTAGTTGCAGTGGATTACAGCATAATACATTATATTTTTTATGGTAAATATGCAAAATGTTAATGTTTATTTTTTAAGAGAACTTTATCAAGCATATTACTCAGATAGCTACATGCTGATGATTTCCGAGTTATCAGTATTATTAATTAAGTTTTACTTCAGACAAATTCACTATAAAGTTGGTTATTGTGTAAGGGTGTGGATAAGTTAACCATTCTATATATTTTTATAGATTTTTTATAAATATTGTGGAGTTTACCTTTATGGGTGACTTTGACATGTGACTGACTAGGTACGATAAGTCGTATAATTAGTTTTAAGCTTGTTAAAGATTTACCTGTTCTCTGTTGGAGTGAGAGTGTTAATGCAGTTATGTTTTATTTTTACTAACCGCTTTTGTAGAATGTATGAAAATGTTTTTTCAATTTTTTTCAAACCAAACATCAGTGTAAATTATTAAATCGTTAACGACTTCATAGAAAACTGTTGAATAAACTATAAAAAATATTTGAAATTATCTAGTTTAAAAAATGGCAAGATAGTTGTTATAATATATTCAAATTATCGCTGCAAAATCTCAATTTAGAAATCTTATTCTTATGAAAAGTCACAAATGCTATGTCACGAAATTTATTTATTTTATTATTATTTATTCACATATAAATGACTTATTTATCAAATTAATTTATAATATATCGTACACAATTAAAGTGCGTATTCTGCAGTAAATTTTATCAATAACAGTCGAAGATATTAACCAGTATTTCCTTTCTGACTTATGTAAAAATAAAAAAACAATTTCATGTTATGTAAAACAATATTTAACAACAGTTAAAATGTTTTAGCTCGCTATAGAACTGTATAAGTATGTAGTTGTGGTGGATAATTTTGAACAAACTAGTTTTAATAAAAAAAAGAAATGGATTAATCCAAAATTTAGGATTTTCAGCAAATGCAGCTTTGAAGTTTTGCATGATTATTAAATAAAAACCATCACATCTAAAGAATATATTTTTTTGGTAATTTGCACAATATAATGTTTATTATCACGGTGACCACACAGTGTGTACCAATATAATATCGTCGCCGTGGTGGTGAGCTAAGCCCCATATGTATTGTATGCGAGTTAGCTCTCTTCACCACCACGACAATATATACATGAATCTCAATAAAGATCTTGAATGTTTGCAGCTATTTTCAGCTTTATTTAGTTTTTAAAAATCTTAATTCGTAAATTGATTGATATGCCATTTATTTTGTAGAACTCCATGATATCTTATGTTAAAATCAAAAAACGATTTTTTTGGTTCTACGTGATTTTATTATTGTGATAAAATCACGTAGAACCAAAAAAAACTTTTTTTTATTTTTAACATAAGATTAATTCGTAAAGTTTATGATAAATCTGAAAAATACAAACAAATTGCAATCCAATTACTACATAATAATTCTTTATTAATTCAATTCATAAATAAATAAGTACCCAATTCATATTTTTGTATCCATGTAAATACAAAATATATTTAAATAGAAATTGGTTGTGATAAAACCATAATATTATTGTTTTTTGCAACTTTCTTTTAACTTTTAATAGCCGATGTCAAACACAAACCAGCAACTAAAGTTTGTAAATATTTTATACAAAATAAGTAATCAGTAACTCTGTGTATAAACGGATGCATAAAATGTGTTATTTTCTCATTTCACATAATATTGTGTCTATATTCCGTATAATTCCAACATTTAACATTTAGTAAACATTCCAGTGTTGCTAATATGTTATTAAATTAATGTTACTACTGATTTTGTATCTTCATAGTAAAATTGTTTGAACGAAGTCTCATAAAAGTTAAATAATACTTAATTTAAACAAATTCTACCATGAAGAAATGTCAACTAATATTCACCTTAAACGGATTGAAATCTAAACCCCGTTATAACCTATAACTTCTCGAAAGATCTGTAAAATTCTGTATTTTTATCAATTAATAAATATGTACTAGCCTTTGAACAAGAATTCTTCCTAGAAAATATATGCTTTCTTAACACCACTTATTATCAAATTCCACAGTCTAAAGACTCCAGCACTTAGGTTAATACACAAAACATATGACATAGATGTCTATTGATGACAGATGATGGGTAACTAGAGACCTCAGACACAGTAGTATGGAATGTCACTTCTCTGAAATTCTTGTTCGAAGGTGCTAACATCTGTATCCAAAAAAGTACATTCTAATCCAATCCTCTCCTTAAATTTCCCACTCCTAGGCAAGTAGAATGTAACTTCCATAAAGTCTGTCTTTGCATACCAATATGACTTATTAATCTGCTCATTCAATCCCACCAAAATATAAATTATAAGTGATGTACCAAAAATTTTATTTTATTCGGAATACTTTAATGTCCTCTCATAATAGGGCACAAATATCTATTTCAGTTGTTTAAATTTGTATTAAAAATGATCACTTATGTTTTTTAATGTAAATTTTCAGTCGTGCTACTTGTTTTAGCATCTGTTTTATAATAAATTATTGTGTTGTTGAATTTTGTCTTATTGTTATTGGTGTATAAAATACTGGAATCTCATTATTGTTCAAAATACTCCTTAAATCTTTGCTTTTTTGTTGTGAAATTACTTGTGTGAATCCTACCTTACGACTTAGTAAAAGCTTGCCAATTTTTATGTGTTTATTAGGCATTGTTGTTCACAAATAACTGTATCTGTATAAAAATATTATGTCGATGAAAGCCATAAATAAATACTTATTTTCAATTTATTTTACTTGTTTTATTCCTTTCTTTATGAAGTAAGTACTTAGGCTAGCAAGGCGTGAAAATAAAACTATAAATAATACAAATTGTCAGAACCAATAAAGTTATACAGCACAGAGTGTGCCTGTTTGTTCAGTTTATTCAACAATATCTGAACTACAGCATTTACATTACTGTAACTACTGTAAGGACACATCCCGTAGATAAGCTGGTGTTTCTTTACACAACTCTTGGTGACTTACAACCGTGAAAATTATATACGTGCTTATTAAGCCAATTATCTTTTACTATGTTATGGTGGGGTATGAAGTACCTGATAGCAAACGTAAATTATTTGCTAAAGAAAATGAGTTATTAATAGATACAATATTTTTATTCTACTAAACGTACATAAAACTACACAACAATAATAATTCACAATTAGTTAAGCGGTTCTCAACATTTTAGCTTCTCTAACTTCGTCCAGTACCTTCCTTTGTTCTTCTAAGATAACCTTTCGTTCTTCTAAAAATTTTGCATAATCCTGAAAGGAAACATGATTATCTTTCAAATTGGTTATTTCTAGTAATCCGTCCGGTTATTCCATTTATATTTTGTAATATAATTTAAATTTAATTTAAAAAATATGTATTTTAACCCTTTATTTGCAATGTCTAATTTGAATAAATGTTTACTGTCAGTCTGTTGTACCAGTAATAAAAAATGGCCAGAGTATGCAAGCAATAATCTGGATGCTTAGCATCGAGATCGAATTCATCACTTTGTATGGAAAATCATTGCCATAAGTTAATTTCTTCACTGGCAATGATTTTCCATACAAAGTGGTGAATTAGATCTCCATGTTTTGTATGAAATGAATAAGGTTCTCTAATAATTCTGATCACAATCATAGAGCAGAACATACCTCTGGATCAAGATCTCTTACAATTTGAATGCCGCACGTTCCAGCGGTGCCAATAACCAAGTTACACATTTCCTTCACACTGCGATGCCGGTTCGGGGGATCTTTACATTTCATGATGGCTATTTCATACACGTGTTTTAGGGTCACCTTACCGCAAATTTCATTTCCTAAAATATACTCAAACATTAGAAATTAAAAAACACGCAAAGAAAATTCACGGGTTTTTACTATTTAACTCCTTTGTGGCTTTGATGGTGTCTTTTTCGCTTCTATTTAAACATGCATTGCATTAAATCCAAACTGCTTACTGAGCTTGAACATGTAAGATGAGGTTGGAGAAGGCGCCATCTATTTAGTTGAGTATCTGAGGCGGCATTTAAAATCAAACTAATCAGTCAGCTCTCACCTGGTGTCATGGCCCCTTTGAGGACTCCCGCAGCTTGTTTTAACAAGAAGGAAGTTGGTGGCTGGTGGATGACTATAGAGTGGGTTCTGTCGGAGTTTAGGGATACTCGGGTTGGTAGTGGAATACCTTGCTTAATTTCCGCCGTCATCTCATTGAAATCTTTACAGAATCCTTGAATATTTATGTTGCGCTGAAAAATAGTGACCCTTGAAAGTAATACAGACTACTGTATGGATACAGACGGTAAAATAAGCTATTATTAATTACTTACTTGACCAAGTTGAGTTCCTAAAGGTGGAGCAGCGGAGGCAAGCCCAGCGGGAATGTGTGTTCTTAATCTGGATGAATGATCAATTTTCTCCAAAGTTTTCTTCATATTTTTGAGTCTAGCTACAGACTTCGACATGGTTAACAGAAAATAATGTCACAAAAGAATAAGGAAATTAACCGTTTTGGTTAGAATCCACAAAAATAATATGAAAAAATAGTACACAAATAATTGAATTACGTATGACGACAAATTTAACTTTAAATTTTTAGGTTAGGTTTTTTGACATTTAGAAACCATAGACCATAGACAATTTTTAAGCCAGACAGGATCACACGGATCGCCATCCCGTCCCGAGAGTAAGTAGTTATATACCTCGCTCTGTTTTGTTTGTCATCCTGAAAACTGAAAACCTGAAAACTGAAAAACATCGTAGAACGTCAAGAGCTGTCAAAAGTGCCAAGTGCCAACGATTGCACGAATTGCATTATGTTACGAATTATTGTTAGATGATATTCGGAATATTTACTTATTTTGAATATTTGTGCCTCATTTTCTTTAATCCAAAATGTTCAGTAGTCTTCTTCAGCTGATTGTGACTTGTGTGTAAAAATTACTATGTGAACAATTCTTGCTATTGCCATTAATTCCTTATTAAAAATTATTAAAAGAACATTAAAAATGTGGTCCTTTTTCTCTCGCGATCCCACCAAGGATTTTCCCTACGAAATAGGTGAACCGGTACTGGGTTTGAACGACAAAAGTGTCTGGAGTTTGCATAAGGGTAAAAAGCGAGGTACTCAGGAAGAAGTGTCTGTGTTTTTATTTGATGTACAGAAGAGCTCCGAGACGCAGCTAGAAGTCGCCAAATCTGCTCTCAAGAAGCTGAAAACTCTTCGCCACCCGAGTCTGATGCACTTCTTGGACAGCTGTGAAAGTGATAAAGTCCTTTACATCGCTACCGAAGCCGTTGATCCTCTGTCTGTTTACCTGAACCAGTTGCCTCTGGAAGGGCAGCAGAAAGATTTATATTTAGCTTGGGGACTCTTTCAAATTACTGTAAGTTTCTAGCTTATGTTTGTCAACATAAGTTTCCATTTCAATGCTGTATTAAATGGAAAATCTAACTTCTTACGGAACTTCCATACTACTGAGCATGAACTCATATGATGAAATTAGTTTTTAATTGAATAACCTTAACTTAACCTGTCTTAACCTACCCAAATGCCAGTTTTCGTTAGTAAAGAAGAATCCATAAATTAGTAATCTTAAATATTATAAGAAAATGAGAAAATTGGCAACGGAGTTTATTTTTCCCGTGTTCTCTTAAAAACACATCGTCCAGTACTTATATTACTACTGATGACCATTATAATAATATTTCAAGACTATCTGCTTGTCCAATCTACTATGCCATACAATGCTCCATTAGAAAATTTGATTAAAATACAGATTACATTTACCGTGGAAAAACATGCAAATATTTTAGACCAATTTTCTGAAATCTTTGAAACGTGAAGTTAATCAATTTTCTCTGTGTGTGAAATTACAGTAGTTTTCCTCTCAACATTTGTAAAAAAAAAATGTTATTTATTTACGATATCTCAACTGAAATGAAGAAGCTTTTTCCGAGCTCGGGAATGTAAATATTCAAGTGTATGCTGTCATTTACTTAACTAAGTCACTTAACTCAGCAACTAATAGATCATAACTGCCAATGTACAGCGCCCTTGAGGTGATTTTTCATAAAAATTGCGCTTAAAAAGTTATCCAATTATTATTATTATCCAATAACTTTCCAATAAATCTTTTTAGTGAAAAAAAGCTGAATTTTGTCTACCAGTAAAAAAGTGAAAAATCTGCCTCTAGAAACTGTAGACTTGCAGTTTTTCTTTCGTTAGACTTAATGAACTGTTTAAAAAGTCCAACAAAAAAAATGTAAGTCGTTCAAGCTCCCCGAGACAAGATTATTTACCTTTTCTGCTCATTGACAAAAGTTTTATTTTGCATTTGACGGCCTTCGAGTCCTGTAAACACTTGAATTTCTCTTTTAATTTTAATTTTATTGATACATCGTAAATAAATTTACATACGCCTGTCACAGATAACAATTCCGCGTTTGTGTCCCTAGTATTTGGACATACTCAATAATCTTAAATTAATAATATTTATCCTTTCCGCAGAGAGCGTTGTCATTCCTGACAAACGATGGCAACCTGCGCCACAACAATGTGTCAATATTCTCGGTGTTTGTTACGGTGTCGGGAGAATGGAAGTTGGGCGGGTTCGAGTTCCTGTCTCAGTACAACCAGGAGGGGGCTCCTCCGCTCGCCGTGAAGATCCTGCCCGCTCTCGACATATACGATCCACCGGAGAAAAATGACCCCGTGAAACTTAAGGCCGTAACCAAATGGTAAATGTTGCGAATAAGTATATTGTATCTCTCCCGAGAACCAAGTCATCAGGTTCCCAGCGTCTTGGACGTCCACTGTTAACAATCCGTCGGCAGTTGACAGAACTACGGGACCTAGACACGACTTATAAAGTCACACGGGAACTGGCGCCCGATTGCTCAGCCTGAAGCCAGTTTGTGGAATGCTTTAAGCTCCGCATGGGGAGCGCACAGAAACTAGCTCCCCGCCTGGGGCCAGTTTGTGAAATCCATATGCTTCACATAGGGAGCAGATATAAAATTATGATGATGATATTAACTTGTTCGCCTTGTAGTGTAATGAGGTTGTAGGTTTGGTTTCTAAAGATCAAAGTGATATATTAATTTAAATGTGTTGTTTCACATAAAATATTTATTTATTAATTTATTTTATTGTTTTTACGCCCATAGGGCTTTTACATAGACATTTTTAAATGATTACACAGTAGGTAGCTATTCATTGCCACCAGAGATGGCATCCAGACACTGTTCCCTAAAATGCACTAGACTTGTGTTAAAAACATCAATATTGTTAGTATACTTGTTAGCCAGTGCGTGCATTCTTCGTATCGGTGAGTTAGCATTGTAATTGGTCGATGATTGGCTACAGTAAAATAGTGCATTACTACGGGTAACTCGACCAGGCACTCGTATACTAATTAAATTTGTTAGTTGACAACGATCAAACATAGATTTTAATACTTTGAACAGAAAGAGCAAATCATTTAATATTCTTCTATTTTCTAATGTTTGTATATTCAAAAAGTTATAATTTATGTTTACCATGGGAATATTTAATTTAAAATTAATAAAGTGCAAAAATTTATTTAAAAAAAAAATTCATACAAATATGGGTGCTGAAGCTAGAGACATCATTTTTCCTTCCTGTAATGAATGAAATATGTTGCACTTGGTGTACAAATGCAGTGCCATATGCACCATTAGGTGTGGATAAGGGAATATGGAAGTAATCAAATATTGAATATTTCAGCTCTACAGATATGTGGGGACTCGGCTGCCTTATTTGGGAAGTATTCAACGGCCCATTGACCAAACAATCTAGTTTAAAAATGTTGGAATCTCTCCCAAAACAATTAAGTTCCTTGTACTGTGAACTAGTTAGTGCCAATCCCGCATCCAGACCAAATCCAGCTGATATTATAACGAGGTAATCTTACATTTTGTATACTGACAATGATATTTTCAAGATTTATGTATTTGTTGACACAAATGAAATTTCGCTATGCTTGCATTGCGGGTGACAGGGTGACAAATTGTCAGCGTGACAGAAGGTGTCGTAATCAGCAGGCACCGTTAGTTTATTTTCCTCACCTTATGCTTTAATTTATGTCATTATTTTAGATGCCGAAAACCCGGAGGATATTTTAAGAATGATTTAGTGGACACCCTGTTGTTTCTAGAGGAAATTCAAATAAAAGACAAAGTGGAAAAAAGTAGATTCTTCTCAAATTTAAGTGGGCAACTAGATAACTTTCCCGAAGGTGTTTGTACACACAAAATATTACCACAACTGTTAACAGCCTTCCAATACGGAGACGCGGGGAGTGCTGTTCTTTCCCCGATGTTTAAGGTAATTATTCATATAACTAATTATTTATTAGCTTGGTTAAAAAATACTGCATAATATCAACATTATAAAAACATGCAATATTACATACAATGATTTTATGTAACAATAAAAGAAAGACTATCCTAAAAAAGGATTAGAAACAAACTCCTTTGTTTCTAAGTAAACTTTTTTATCGCTTTACTCATTGTCCACTATTTCTAAAATAATCTACCTCTATTTTCAGCTCGGTAGACTCCTGAGTGATGCAGATTACCAGAAACAGATAGTTCCTTGTGTTGTGAAACTCTTCGCCTCTAACGACAGAACCACTCGATCACGATTGCTGCAACAGTTAGATCTATTCATATCTCACATACAAAATGGAACGGTAAATTTTGTTTTCATTTTAAAAAGATGGTTTTTGTTTTTTAAATTGGCCCTGGAATCCCAATCTACATCATTTTGAAGTACACTCCTATGCATATTTGCGATCTCTGTCGAATGTTTGCTTAGATCAGATTAGACAGTATCAACCTTTGATACACTATAATCTATAATGCATTATAAATTATTTTTCAATATTGTGTGAATGTTACTATTAAAACCTTCCTTAGAAACCATAATACATATCGACGGTGGAAAAAGGAAAAGTTGCCAAGAGACTCAATACGTGCAAAGGAAAATGATACAAAATGACGTTATATTATTATAATACTTGGTAACTTTTTCCTTTCCGCCGTCGATGTTTACTTGAGATGTGTTTTCCTTCTCCTCGATTTACGCAGTGTATTTTTGTCTTGCAGGTAAACGATCAAATATTCCCTCAAGTGGTAAATGGATTCTTGGATACTAATCCTATAATTAGGGAACAAACTGTTAAGTCTATTATCCACCTAGCGCCAAAGTTTAAACTATAACAATTTGAATGTTGAAGTTCTGCGTCATTTTGCCCGGTTACAATCCAAGGACGACCAAGGCGGTATTAGGTAAACATTTTTGATACCACTACATTTTAACACTTCTTTTACGGAGCCTTTCAGTACAAAAAAATATTCTTCGCACCAGAGTGCTATGTATTTTGTACACCTTGAAATTGTAAAAAACATGAATATTCCTAAATATTGCTTTTTTATTGACCATTGTTAAAGTTGAAATGTAAAATGAATGAAATGTTAGCTCTGGAAATTATGTGAATTGGTGATTTTATCCCCGATTTTCAACAAATTATTTATTTCCGTCGCTGTAAATTAACAACTATATATTGAAGTACTTTTCTGTGATTCGCAATTCTATTATGGAAGAATTCTGAGGCCAGTATCTTTTATATTTTATATATATTTTCTCATTATAATAGTCGAGCTGTAGTAAATACATATCATCGGGATCTTATCATCTTGTGTGGCTAGTGTATAGCCAAGAATAAAACAATTACTTTGGTATTGAATTTATATTAAAATTAAATATTATAATTAATTTCTTATAATGGTGATTCTTTTAAGGTACTTTTCTCAAAAGTAAAAAAAACATCTTATCGGATTATCTCACAAAAGAACCATTATTTTTCAAATATTATTTCTTTTTAATGTTGGCCATAGCTGCAGTTAACATGGTCCCTTCTGAACTTCCAATAATTGTAGATGACGCTTCGATGCATTTAAAAAAAAATAACTTTTGAAGTAAATATAAGCGTTGTACATTATAAGCTAAAAAAACCTAACAGACCAATGTTTGTTTGTTTTTAGAACAAACACAACAGTGTGCCTGGGCAAGATAGCGCCTCACCTGCACCCGCAGATCCGGCAGAAGGTGCTGATCTCCGCGTTCGTGCGCGCCACGCGGGACCCGTTCCCGCCCGCGCGCGGCAGGCCGGCGTGCTGGCGCTGGCGGCGGCCACGCAGCAGTACTTCCTGCTGGCGGAGGTTGCGCTGCGCGTGCTGCCGGCGCTGTGCCCCCTCGCGCTGGACGCGGAGAAGCAGGTGCGCGACTCGGTGTTCCGCACCGTACGCGGCTTCCTCGGCAAGCTAGAGAAGGTGTCAGAGGATCCCAGTCTCAAGGAAGACATGGGTAAGACAATATTATATAGATTTTTCATATGTTGTAGTAATATTTCAAAGAGTCTCAACCAAGTCCCCACGCTCTCTTTGGTACTTTAGCGTTATTAATGATATTTTAAAATATTTCTTCTGTAACGGCCGTGGTTGCCAAGTTCTACATTATGCTGTACATTTCCACTGTGGTATTACAATATACTATGCACCTTGTATTTTGGTCAACAGAGGCGGACGTCCACACGGCCACTCCGTCACTGAGCAACGCGGCGGCCACGTGGGCGGGCTGGGCCGTAACAGCTGTCGCCGCCAAGTTTTACCGCAGTCACTCCGACACCGCCGGCCGCTCCCACCATGGAAGCACTCCCAAACTCATGTCCAAACCCGCTTCATTAGGTATTACACAATCATATTATTTTATAGTAGACTGATTGCATTATCTTTATATACAGTAAAGTAAAACCCGAAGAAAACAAATTTATTGTTGTCAATAAAATTCAACACTGGAAAGTCACTGAATCCAATTGATTTAAAATTAGCAAATATATAGATAAAAATTACCAGCCAACAGGCACAGTTTTTTGAAAATTTATGGAAAAAAAAAATTATGAATCAATACAAAATTAATGCTGTATCTGTAAATACAGCGTCAGATGTGGACCTGACTTGAAAGGATGCTTGGGAACTGACGGCCGATTGTTTGGCTTGGAGGCAGTTTTTGGAATCCATATGTCCCCATACCCAACCTCATTAACTTCGTTGAAGCTCAATGCACTAACCACTATATCATGAGGCAGACAAATATAAATAAATGGGTTAAAATCTATAATATATATTTCCAGAGCAACCATCATCAAGCAGCATGTCCACCACGACATCCTCGGTGACTTCCATGACGTCGCTGGAGCGCAGCGAGTCAGCGTCGGACTACGACCCCGAGCACTGGGACATGGGTGGGCAGTGGGGCGAGCTGGGAGGCCCCCCGGCCGGACCGGCGGCCCCCGCGCCTGCTGCCGGGGGCACGCTGGAGGCGCTCAGCGAGGCTGACGGCTGGGACAATGAGGAGTGGGGCACGCTTGAAGAGGAACCGGTATTAGTCACTTGGATATTTTACCTTCTGAGAAACTGGATTTTTCATTGCAGTAATCAATAAATAATTTATTATAGTATTGATTGCTGTGTCGTTAATTCCTGTATGTTAAAACTGAAAAACTGGATGTCACATTCGGTAAATGTCCAGGAGAGCAGTTTAAGTGTATTCAGCTTTATATTGAAATATAGACTACCGGTGTTTTACAATAAGCTGTTTCAGTAGCAATATATACTGAATATATATTCAAAACCCACTTTCAGAATTTCAGCTTTAGGTACATATTATATTAATAATCCTATAATTCCATAGAATACAGTTCAAAATCATTCTCCATTTTATGGTTCTATTAAAATATTGTATTTGTGTCAGCTGTTTTGCCTTGCGAGGCATTTTCAAAAGTTTGTCTTTTTCAAAAGGCTGTAAAAAGACTAAAAAAAGATGTGTAGATTGATAGTAAAAAATTAAAGAGTGCATAAGGTTCACAGTTATGTTTGTGTCCGTTTAGAGTGCCGCAGCGTCTCTCTCCAGCCCGAGCGAGACGTGGGCCCCCAACTCCAACTGGACGGAGCACTCCATCAACAGCGGGCCCAACCACGGAAAGGAGAACAGCAGCACCACGGCCAACACCACCGGCGCCCCCGGCCACACGCTCCCCATGGACGCGCTAAGTGCCTGGGAAGATGGGGAGTTTGAACCCATTGATGAAGTTAACGCCAGTAAGTACACAAACATGTTAAAACCAAGGATGTTCTAAAACCCTGTTTTATAAAAGGATACGGCATAAGAATAATAATACCTTGTGACAGCTCTTACAAGAAACTGATAGATTCCCAATCAACTCGAGTATGCTGTTTGAAGTATTGTCACAACGATTGCTATAGGGACATAGTATTGTACCTCTTCAAGAGCCCGCGCACAGCAGGGCCCCATGAAGTTAGCTACCAAAAAACAACCTTTTTAGCTCCACATAGCATTTCCATTTTGCTTGTAAGATATTATTATACCCCTTAAATTTAACATTTTAAACTACCTTGTCTTAAATGTAATTATTTTTATAAAAGCCTTAGCCAGTATCCGGCATTTGTTTTCTAGACATTTTTTTCTTTTCTTACGACTTTTCCAAATGTATAATTATGTATATGAAATAATGAACACCAATTTTATTCAGCAGATACTAGACTAACGATTTCGCTAATCTCTTTGATCTATTTAGATTGTTGGATGTTTTATGAGATTCAAGCTCAAATCAACAGTTTTAATATCCTACAAAATAGATATTAGATTTTTTCAGATCCTTATTATATTATATAGTGTTCTTTTGTGACAATCAGAAATTTCAACATTCCCTCCTGTATCTATTCAAATTTTCAATTTACTTTTTAAAAATTCTATTCAACGGTATCTTAATAATAATGGACTCAATTCCAATTGCAGATCTCGGAAGTGTATTTCAGATTCTTAGACCATTTCACTGTATTTTTACAAACTGTATCTAAGTCATTCTCTTGACAGCTATTTGAACTTTGAGATACTTTGTCAGCCCAACATAATATATGCGTAAGTCAATTACATATCAAGTTTTTAAAATAGTTAAATATTCTAATTGACTGAATATTTGTGCCCTTTATATTTCGAATATACCCTTAAAATTAATTCTTAAGTAGCTATACCACTTGAAGGAATAATGAAGATGTATTTTAACTGTGTTTTTTAACAAGCAGATTAGGAATAAGGAACTGCTTTGGTTCATTAAATTGATAAACATTGACATAATGTATTTCATTAATGTGCAGCCTAATGCTTCACAAAAAGTTTTAGTCGGGGAAATCAAAATTTAAGTTGTCAAGTAAACTAAAAACTATTTCTTATTTACCATGTCCAATATTCCATACCCTATCCTGTTAAATGTGGGATTTCGATGTACTTTTCCAAATGGTGTAAATCTTTATTACTTTGTGTAATGTGCATTTGTTATTTATGCATTTGTAAATATAATAGACTAATAATATTCCAAGAATATCTTTGATAAGGTTTTCATAAATTGACAAAAGCTGTAATTTCTGTAATTCATATTTTAGAATATTTGTCATGTGAATTACACGTACTGCACACATACCAATCGATTTGTAATAAACATGTACTTATCCATAGTGCGCACTCTACATGGGACAGTTTGCAAACTGCACGAGAAACTGTACAGTTTTCTGTCCCGTATAAAGTGAAAACTCTATGGAATATTTAATTGTCGGCGCAACATTTCGCTGACCTGACAGTTAATGTTTTTATGTATGTAACGTTTAAGTGGATATTGATATATTGAATGTTTTTAAAACAAATAACATGTTTATATTATTAGCTATATTAACAATCTCCTGTGTGCAAACATACGATAATAACTTTTGTAATACACATAAGTATTTAACGTGTCTATTGACAGACTGTACAGTTTTCTGAACAAGAAACTGCAGTTTTCGGTCCCGTACGCATAAAACAACTTAAAAAACAAACAGTATTTAGTTCATATGATTATTGCTATTATTTCATAAGTTCTTTAAATTTGTTTTCCTTTTTAGGTGCCCGTATTCCTAAAGAAACAGCGACTGTGGAAATATTTTATTTCTAAACACATCCCATTATTTTAAACAGATGTAATGGACATAATACTTTCATCTGAATGCAAAAGCTGACAAAAAATATAATTCATCATCATCATTTCATATCCGCTCCCTGTACGAAGCATATGGATTTCACAAATTGCCTCTAAGCTAAGCGATCAGCTACCTGTTTACGTGCACCTTCCCAAGTACGATTGTGATTTCTTAAGAAAACAAGTGGCTGAAAAAATGCGAGATATTTCAATACATAAAAGAAAATCGTATACCTATGTTAAAAATATATTTTATTTTCATACAGGATTGACCATGATAGCACATCCACAATAACTTCATCTCCTCAACTTTTAAAATGAATTTTCCGTGCCTCCCAAGTATTTATTTATTTATTGGTTCTTTTAAATTATTATTTTTAAATATAATAATAATGTTCCTTCACTGGGATATCTTGTGCCGATGCCTCCTATCATCACATCAAATTTACCTTCACTCACAGGGAGGCGATTGACTTTAAAAACCAAATCTCATTCATACATCAATTCATCCTGTCGCCTAATGGCTAAGACGCTGGACTCACGATACGGAGGTTCCAGGTTCGATTCCCGGTGAAAACACAAAAAATTAAGTGTTTTTTTCAAGCCTGGTGGTTCCCCTCTGTTATTGGGTCTAAATAAGTATCTTTGTGTATATTATTGTTATGAATATTGTTGGTACAATAAAAAGGTTAAGTTCATCATTTTTGTGAGAGCAACGACTGACAAGTGATGTGAGCGGTGTAACAAAAGCTCTCTACTGATGACAACTGAAAACATTATTTCAGTATTATTCAGATATAACATCTAGCTAACGTGAAAAAAGAGAAGTAACATTCTTGGAAGTCCACTGATGATGTAAAGGAGCTCGGTCCCCACCTGATGGCCTGGTTCTTTGATCTGGGCTTGGAGGAGTAAATAAAGCAATGAATGTGCTAGTCCTCACCCTCTGCAAGAGCTAGGGGCTTAAGGCCTAGGCCAGGTGGGTGAGAACTAATTCAAGAGGACTCGTCACAATAAGTCTACACAGGTCACAGTGACATCAGGGCCTGACCCCGCTATAGAATAGAACATCTAACTGTAAAAAAACAAATAAAAAGTGTTTGAAATAGAATTTCTACAGAATGTTTGTGCTCGTTTGAATTAAAGTTTTGGCCAAGATTAGGCTGTGTTTATTAAGATATGGAAGGGAGTGTATTTTATCGATTTCTAATCTACTAATAATATATATATATAGTAAATTAATTAGGCAAATATGTAGGTGTTTCCAACTGTTTCTACACAAGTAATATTGCACTTTATCCCCTGGGCACTTAAAAGGTTAAACATAATTATCAGTGGGCAGCAACGAACCAGAGTGGATATTTCTTTTGGTGGATTAATCAGCACAATTTCAATAAATTTACAAGAATCTTTCGATAAGTTTTTTTTTAACTTCGATTAGACACCTCCATAAAATGTATGATTATGAACAAACCTGATATTTACTAATTCCTGGGTTTTTTTTTCCATTGTATTAGAAGTGTCAAAAAAATAGATATCCTTTTTTAATATAAATTTATAAATGCAGCATAAATAAACTAGCATGAATGTAGAGGAAGCGAAGGAAGTGTGTCAGGACAGAGTGGTATGGCGTTCTATCATCTCTGCCTACGCCTACGGAGAAATGGTGTAATGGTTAGTTAGTTAGTTAAATAAACTATGATGCTACATTTTTTGAAAGTCCATATTTAAAATATTTACATTTTAATTTGTATGTTAGGAGTGTCATATTTTATACTTATTTATACAATACCACTATAAAATTCATCACCATTTTACTTTTTTCTATATTATTCGGCATAACTATCATTACCTCCCATCAAAGAATATTCAATGAAATGTATTTACTTACACTTTACTTTTGAATTTTGTTTAAGTTGTAAATTTAGTTTTAAAATAATGTAAATTTTTATGTTATGTTTAATATATTGTTGCTTACATTAAATTTCAACATTATAAAGTAAAAAAAGATGTTTTTTTTTCATCTATTATCCTGTTAAAACTACGCATGCTTCATAGCAGAATAATTTTTTTTCAACCGCTCAATTTCTTTTTTTTTACGTACAATTTTAACAGCGAGATGCGGAAAAAAAACTTGATTGTGTGAATCACCATTTAATGTAAGCAGCAATATTATCCAAAGAATCTTTAGAACGTACTATTGTAAACATTTTTTTACTAACTCTGTAATAATCATGTTCTGGAACACTTGATAATTATTTTATCGTGCCATATTCCTGGAAATAAAACAAAATGTTTAAAAAACACTAAATTTGTACATACTCGTATTACCAACCAATAAATTAACCTGTTACCAATTCAGGTTAGTAATGTCATGGTCAGATCTAATCGACATTAAGGAATTTTAATATTTTAACTTCAAATGTATTGATATTATAGTTTTAACTATAAATTATATGTAAATTTACTATAATTAAAATGCTGAGTCAATTAAACATGATTTATTTATTTTAAATGTCAACTCCTATATTTCCTTTGAACTTTATGTTATGCTGACAACTGAAGCTAACGCTGAATCGAATAGGGTTGTTCCCGATAGCATGAATATCCTTGAAAACGTTATAAATATTTAAAGTATATTTTTACAATTCCAACGATATAAAACACAATGATCAAAAATGTTGTTTTCATTTATAAATTTATGTTTTAAAAACACGAAATTACGAGTGACTTTTAACGCCCGTTATTGGCTAATGACGTCATACCCGTCCATTATGAAAGGCGGGAAATTCATTACGAAGTGAGCGCCCATATTGATGTGACGTCACACCGCATGCGCGCCAAATGGAGGATTTTGCAAGCGATTTGAAAAAGCGCTATTTCAAACCGCGCTAGAAAATTCATGACATCGTAAAAAAAAAATTAAAAATCCCTTGATATTGTTATTTTTCAATCAATTTTTTTAAATAAAAAATAGAAAATCGGAAAGAACCCAATTCTTGGATAAAGATTTTAAAGCTAAATTTGTATATTTAACTTAGTGCATTCATCATAAAAAATACATATTTTAAATTTTTATTTATTAAACATTAATTTGCTATGGTACCACTTGCCATAAAGCTCATTATTTCACACCTATCGTTGACGCAATCTGCCAAAGAATCGCAAAAAGAACGGGCTATATCAACAATATTAACCTGTTCCTTACAAGGAGTTTTTTGTGAATGGCCCAGAAGCTCCAAGGATTAGTTTCAATAATAATTTTATCACTTCCATGGAAAAACAATTCAGAAAACTTGGTGAAACTGAATTAAATTCAAAAGACTCTTTAAGATTTTTTTCAAAATTAAAATGTAAAATGACAAGACGATAGGTGTGATTTTTTTATTGGTAAAAAATAAGCAAGAAAAATGCATATGCGTAATATACTGCCAACATAATAGAATGGCGTTTTTGGGCAAGCGAATTTGGTAAATAAAAATTATGCATGAAAATATTGATTTCAAAGTGAAGAAATAACTAAAAAAAAAACTTTTAAATATACAATGCATCAAATCTCATATTTCTTTATCGTGATAAAGCCCGCTATATATGGGACAGTTTACTACACAGTTTTCTGTGCAGTCTGAAAACGGTCCCGTATAAAGCTAAAACTGCATGAAAAACTGTGTGCTAGTGTCAGATTTAAGCTGACATGACAGTCAATGTTTTTTATGTAAACGTTTAAGTAGACATTGGTTTATTGTATGCTTTTAAATGCGTAAAAAAACAATAACATATTTACATTATTATCTAAATGTACAATTTCCTGAGAGCAAACATACGATAATAACTTACAATCGCGTTTCAAAAATACACATATTTAGCGTGTCTTTTGACAGAAGTTTGACAGACTGCACAGTTTTCTGAACAAGAAAAACTGTGTAGTTTTCTGAACAAGAAACTGTCCCATATAAAGCGGGCTTTAGACTATTATATTGATCAGTACAGTGGACCAAAAGGAACGCTTAATTTGAGCATATATTTAAAATGTGCCGGATTGTTTCTTGTTATGGAGAGGTCTTTTTTGACAGTTGGTTAAATTCCAGAGCGTTCCCAGGAAAATTAAATATATATATGTACATATCAGTGGCGTGTCATCCATATAATATGCGGTAAATGCTCCGCATACCTTACTACATAACTTAACAAAAAAGGTAAGTTTTAAATTTGCTACCAACTAAATAGAAACATGAATATAAAAATGTATTTAAAATATGTCGTTACTAATAATGGTAATAAAAACTAGAATATAAAGAGTGTCGCCATTCAGTAAGCATGTATTTTTATGTGAATATGTGTGGTTAAGTTTTGTGTGTAATCACATATTATAATGCGTGACAAAGTCAACAATGCATATGTGTTTACAACTGTTGATGATGACAATATTGAGATAGGTGAATAACAAGTAGTCAGAAAACACAGCTTTATTCATTTCTTTATTTATCTTAATAAAACAAATACATTCATTTTTGCTCAATAATAATTATTGTTAGTACTTTTTATAAATGTTGCTCCCCAAACCATTGTTATTTAAACGATAATACTAAAACATATTATATACCAGGACAACCTCGATCATGTTACCATCCTATAAAATAAATCATTTTCACATTTGTCTTTATAATATCAATCTGAATACCATATTTGTATTCATCTATACTTTATTTGAATAAAAAACTACTTTGTTTAACAAGTGTTTACGCAATTATTACGTATTAGAGTTGTGTT
Source organism: Micrasema minimum (assembly GCA_022494985.1). Lineage (NCBI taxonomy): Eukaryota > Metazoa > Arthropoda > Insecta > Trichoptera > Brachycentridae > Micrasema > Micrasema minimum. Next base: position 29,422 of record JAGVSP010001701.1, read on the forward strand.
GTGAAAACCAACATATTTTATAGACAAATATCACGATCCTACAAGCTGTTTACTACACGACAAGATAGAATCTCAACGCCATAAAATAAATCAACATAAACAAACATTTTCTTTGCGTTACAACCACATTAACAATTATTCAGTCCAAACTCGCAATTTCATATTTAAGTACTAGTTGTTTTGGTGACAAAAGCCTTCAAACTTAACCACATGTCATATTAATACACGGCTGGTGCTTGACGGTTATAAATCCTACAGAGCGTCACCAATAAGTTGAGTGTATTACTGATTTACCATAAAAAAAAACATGAAAGTATAACATACTTACAAAATGTACAATTTATTGAAGATAAATAATTAAAACTAACAATGGTATTTGATGATAATACTACTTTTATAAGTTAAATATTACAAGATGTGCTCAAAAATAAGAAAAGTATTAAATGAGTCAAAAGAATGGACTGTAAACTGCGGATGATTTTGGTGAATGATTGTAATAAAACATGTATGCGATACAAGTGATGTGAAGTATGGTGTCTCGATCCAGCATCCGTGAAGTGAGTTACAGCTTGGCATGCGCGGCGGTTGTCCTAGCGGCTAATTGTCAGGAATCAAATCTGAAAACCAACATTGCAATCAAATTTTGATATTGATAAATTGATTAATCTTAATGTTGAGTAAATTGTTGTTTACTAACAAAATAAACTGTTTTCTGACAGGTGCTTCTAAACTCAATAATCCCATTTAATAAAATCTACATAGAAAAATATCGTTAGTACCAAGGAGGTTAAACTATAGTAATAATAATAATATAGATGACGCTCATCTATATTATACCTTAGTAATGAAGGAGCTAAAAAAATTACAAATTCTGCAAAACAAAGCAACGCGAATCATATTGAAGTGCAGTAGAAGAACAAACATAAAAAATATTATTAAACTCTTGAATATTATGTCAATAGACCAAAGAATTAAATATAATGTTGCTAATGAAATTAACAAAATTGTTAAAGGGATAATTCCAAGATATTTGCAGAACAAATTAAAAAACAATTACTTTTTTCATAAATATGCAACAAGAGGTTCAAAAAATATAAGATTAGAAAAGAAAAGAAAAACTATGTCACAGAATTGTCTCATGTACAAGGGCATTAAAATGTATGAGGAGATGCCAGAAGAAATAAAAAATGAACAAAATTTAAAGTTATTTAGGGCTAAGTGTAAAAAATATATGTGTGAGAAATATTAGTGTAGATAAGAATAGTTAGGAAAAAATAAATTAAGTGTAATGTTATAATATTAGTCTATGTAAAATTATATAGTACTAAATAAATATTTAAAAAAAAATTAAAAAAATTATCAAAGGAAAATGAATCATAACAAAAAAGGAATTATCTGATAATAAAAAATATTTGTATACTTATTGTATAAATTGACGGCGCAAAAATGTGTGTGATGCTGTCAAACTAATTTAAAATATGTTATGGTTAAAATTTGACCCACAGTTTTGGGAGAAATCATTTATTTCTTGTGTCATATTTAACCATATTGCATAGAAAGAGGCTGAATGATCATCGAGTTGGTAGATAGTGTTCCGCACTTAGTAGGTACTAATTATTATACTGTCTGAGCGTAAAGATAAAATAATACAAAAACATTGTGATGTTTTTACTGCGGCTTCTAAATTCACATTGAGGATTTTTCAAAAGTGCGTAATGCGTAAAAGAACAAACAAACTGGCTAAAGAATCTATCAAATGTAATTACTATGAAATAGTCCGAAAATTACTTGAATGAGTAATATTACGATATTTTCACGGAAAGCTAGCTGGATGTTGATAATAATGTGTGAAAACTTGGTGGCGTATCAATTCATGTTTGGTTACAATCTATCAAATATTAGATGCAATATTTACCTCCTGTTCATAGAGTTGGAGTTCCCCGGTTCCAGATTGTACCCCAGGGACTTGTAATAGCCGGTGAGACTGTCTTTACAGTCCAGAGACATCTTGTAGCACCCCAGGGACTCCGCCAACAGGGTGACAGTCACAACAATTCTGGAAACAGATACTATGAGACTTCTTTTCTTCCTTTCCCCTATCTGAACTTAATGGTACCTGTATTGGTATACCAAGTGCAGTGTGCCTTGACAATTTATTGCATTCATGTAATTGCCTTCAGGCAAAATGATCCATCTCTAGTTTCAGTGGTAGTTCAAGGTCCCAAAAAAACATATTAACGTGAAAATAGACCCGTTAATCACTACACCACAAAGTGTAATATTTACTTCAAATTAATACAGTTAAACTCAAATAGCATTGTTTTTATCTTTACTCTCATGTTTACAAGGCATGTAGACAACTTACTCTAAAAGGAAAGACAACATGAAAATGTTCTATATTAAAATAAAATTATAAATAACATTTTGAGTGTGTTCAAAAACTTGTAAACAAAAACTCGATTTTGCCCATTAACGGTCTGACATTAAATTAATTACAATTTGACATCTCAACAGAGACAAGAAGTTTGGAAGGGAATATAGATATCTAGGCGTTTACAGGGCTTATGACCTGTCATTGGCTGGGTTAAGGGCCACTTGATGTATTAAAACAATCCCCATTTCGCCTAGTATTTATAGTATCCATATCTGCCAATTATCAGAACTTGTATATACAGTGAAACAGCGTGTGAAGTGAAATCAATTGGATAAAATAAATTTTATAATCTAAGAATCAAATCAAATATTTTGTACCGATACAAATCAATTCTAGAATAGTTTACCATGATAATAAAATACTTAAGTGATAACAGATAACCAAATTAATAAAAATTTTATTCTCCTCGTGATTATAAGCTACCTATAATAATTATTGATAAGAAGGTTGAACATAAACTGTAAAATGCGTGATATTTTCAAATGTAATTTAACTTTAAGTAAACTTTATATACTTACAGCTTTCCTAGTTGATTCCCTCTATAGGTATTATTCACAACAACATCTTCTAATCTGCCTCTCTAAAAATGTTTAAATGTGATTAAACAACAAGTTAAAATGCTACAATAATTACTAAAACACAGACATTGGTTTATTGAACTATTTTTACTTTACAATATTGGTATTAGAATATTTATAAGAAATCGATGATTAAGAGCACAGACGTTATCTGTCCACTTAACACAGTTTTGAAAAAACAGGCTTTGAAAGATACAATTTAAAATGGACCTTTTACAGGTCTATCTTTTTAAATATCTTGCGATTGGCCATTCTTTACAAACTATATAGTTACACGCGCATAATAACTTACTTTAGGTATAAATTGGATATCTTAAGCATAGAAATCATTTTTAAAATATTTACCAAGGAACAATTGTGTATAAACTTTTGCTCTACTGTCAATGTAGAACTGCCAATAATTTGTTTGGATCTTGTGTCTTCAATTACAGTTACAAAATAACCCCCCGATTGCTTCATGTAATGAAAACGTTCTGAAAATAGAAAATAAAATATTTTTAAATACTGCAAAATCAAATAACACACTAAACAACAATAACAGTTTGAAGAGCTTTAGTAAATGTTTAGTCCGTTCTCTTTAGTTCACGATAAAACAGTAGATATTACAGAATCGCTGGTGGATTAAAATTTTATGACATATAAACATAAAATCAATCAATAAAAATAAATACATATTTAATCTAATAATAATACTATTTTAGTTAAACTTATTTATTCATCATTAGCAAAAGAGTTATTGATGGAAATAAAATGAATTATAATTGGTTTGAATTTATATACCTTTAAAATACACATTTCAGAAAAAATCAATGGTCGATACAGAATGCGTATTTTCTAAAATAATAAATTATACGTTTAATAATATTTTCCATCAATATCCACTGTTATCAAATCATATTTATAAAATTAAATTCATGCAACAAACCAATTAACGGAACTTATAACTTGCCTTCAAACTGTTGCCGCGTACAATTCCCTACACTAGTCAGTTGTCCTAGAAGCTGTAGGAACCCCTTGTCATAGTCTCCTTTCTGCAGAGGTCGCACCGCCAACCAGCTCTCGCCGGGCTGGGCAGCGGAGATGGGGGGGCTGAACTTGGCCGGACTCTTGCCAAAGTCCAGGTTGAGGAGCAGAGACGGGGAGTAGAGGTACTCCTCGGAGGTGCTAGCCACCTGTTGAACGACAATTTCTTTTCTGATTTTTTAAATATTTATACATATACAGTTACCTTGGATTTGGCTTACAGTCTTTTCAAGCGTCTGTTTGAGAAGTTTTATAATCCAAATTTTCATCCAAATCTACCGACAGAGCTCGACAGAGCCAGTCAAAGCCTAATGTACACATCCAAATTTTTACATGGTAAAATCTAATTTTTACATTAAAAAAGGCCAAAGTTAATATGAATTTTTTTATACACCGTGTAACAAAACTCGATGTACAAGCGGGAAACCAGTGAATCCGCATCCTATTTAGAGTAGATTTTATAGAAATTTTTTTTTTTTTATTTGACCCTTAGTTTTCGAGAAAATTGAGTATGAAGTTGATTTTTTTTTCGATTTTTTTTTCAAATTGTTATCAAATATCATGTATTTAGTCGAATCAATACCATCCATAAAGAAAGCAAAATTAAAAAACGCGTTTTAATAAGAATTTGAGCAATTTTACTTAATCTGCCATACTCGTGAAAACTTTGGTGAGAAGAAAAAAAAAGGTTTTTTCAAGCTCAGATTACATATTACACATTCAACTCCAAATACAATGTTGATTCACTGGTTTCCCGCTTGTACATCGATTTGTTACACCCTGTATATACAAAAAATCGGTTCTACTTTCGAACGAGTGCCAGTAGCGGAAAATTCGTTTGTCTCTGGTTTATAGAGTGCGAAATGTCATATTACATCAAACCAAATTTTCAGGTTAGGACTTTCTTACTCTTCGATTTTAACATGAAAACGAGTATATTTTTGAAAAGAAAGATGTTTCAAAGTTATTGAGACTACTGATTGGGATTTTTGTTTGTGCAGAATTTTTCTCAAATTTCACGGAGAGTAGTGAATATTTTTCCATTTGAATGTTTTAGTATCGCCACGGCCTATGTCCTCAAGTGATCTACTCTAGTCATCTTCTACTATGTGACGTTTTCTATGAAAAATGCCAATAAACAATACTCATCCAGGATCGGCACTCGTTTGAAAGTAAAGCCAAAAAATAAAGTATTTATGTTTTGAAAGGGAAAAAAACATCATGGTAAGCTGAACTTGGGAGTGACACTGAAGGGCACATTACACATACAAAAGACACTTAATTGGTTCAAGTTTTACTATTGTTATAATTTGTATATTATAACTGCATGTGTCCAAAATAAAAATGCTTCTACTCAGCACCTTTCAGAACAGGTTTACCTAGTGAGGAGTTGAATGATTATTTTGATAACATTTTGAATGTGTACATATACATGTAGACAAATTACTGGATAATCCCTTTGCTAGGCTCATGTCATTGGCTAGGTTAAGTGGCCACTTGATGTATTACAACATTTCCCATTTCGCTTATCATCTGATAATCATATATATATAAAAAATGAAACCTTCTTATATATTGAATTCTCCTTCATCTGTTGAGAAAATTGCTAAGCATTTTAGCTATCGGTTGTAGGTAAGATTCGAACTGAATTTAATTACTTACTGTTACTGTATAATTACTACTACAAATACCTAAACACTAATCCAACATAACATTATATTAATATCACTTGACTAATTGACAAACCCAAATTTTATACAAATTAGTATGAATTTTTTTTAAGCGTTCTGTATTTTATCTAAGACAAAACATAATGTTATAAGAGTGTAAAATAATAATACTTTATTACATAACAGTTTTTAGCCATGTGGTTTTTATTAGACATGCCTTTAGCCGGCACAAAATTAGCCAATTACTTATTTGTTACATTTACTTTCTCTTTTCAATCAAATACCAAAGTTAATAATACTCGGTCTATTTATCATGGAATTTACATAACAATATTAAAAGTCAATGCTGTTTTCAGTAAGTTAACAAGCTTTTTTATCTAGTCCTTTAATATGAAAAATAAACAACTAGGTGGCTTTACAAATAAGAATGTAATTTACAAAAAAAGAATATTGTTTTTCTGATGATCATCAGCCCTGAAGATGGACACTGCAATGTGCCCCGAAACATCGGCAACACAAACCCCACCAACACGACATAATAATTTACAAAAACAATGTCTGTAAAAAAAAAAATATTTTTAGTATCTAGTACTTAGTTTACCTATCAGAGAGCTTCTCAAAATGGACAAACTTTAGTTAATTGGTTCAAAATAATTGAAACTCAAAATGGAATATGAGTATATCGAAGACACACTTTTTTCTTTTCTAAAAACGATTTTATTGAATAAAGAAATTTACACTTTCAATAAATAATCTTTCCCAAAATGAAATTTTCTCAACAACAAAAAATGTGAATAACATCCCAAGAATCATACTTTCATTTTTACTTTACCTAATATCCTGCAAAAACAAAAAATGGCAAAATTACAAATAAGTTTTTCAGAAGTAAGTACTTACTTAATAATTATTGTTCGATTGTCTTATTTATTTTTGATTTCATCAAAATTTTACCTTAAATAAGTACATTGTTTGTTAAAATGATTTGCAATGATAGTACCTACACATTAATTCCTTATGGCTGTTTTATCGGTTCATTTTTTATTGAATGGATTAGTTTTATCTTTCAGGAAGTGAACATTGAAATACCTCAAACCTTATCATTATTGAAATTATCTTAACTTCAAAATAAATCTGATATAATTGTATTTACAATTTACATTTTTCGTGCGCTAAAACAACTTTCACATGTCACAGTTGTCAATTGTCAAGTTCCTAGGTTGGTAGCACTGTTTTTAACCTATTATCACCGTTTATCCTACGTCCTACGTGAAGAAATTTTTAAAAAATAATTGTTTTCTAAAGTTTTTATTTCCCTGATTCTTAAGCGCACTTTATACGAGATAATAAACTTTACAGTTTCTTGTTCAGAAAACTGTACATTCTGTCAAAGACAAATGTATTTTTCTTTTTAAGCGCCATCTTAAACTATTATTGTATGTGTACACTAACATAGGAAATTGTTAATATAGCTAATAATGTTTTATTTGTTTTTTACAATAATATTCCATACAGTTTTCTTTTTATACGTAACAATTTGCAAACTGCACAAGAAACTGTACAGTTTTCTGTTCCGTATAAAGGGATTTTGTGGGCTTGTTAATTAAAATTTTCTGTGAATGCCGAAAAATAAAACATCGCAAGATGATCGGTGCAATCCGTTTATAAATCGGATGATTAATAACAGAGATACAGTAAGTAATTTAAAGTTTGATTGGTGTGTAAAGATTTTGTGTGATAGGTGATCGGGACGTCACCGATCGTATGCCGAATAAAAACTATAAATGATTGTAACTCGCTTATTTACTATCCAATTTACAAACTTAATTAATTGCAGTGATAGATTTGTGATTTTTAGCTTTATTTTTCCGCATTCAGAGAAAATTTTGGTTTACAAGCCCATTCCATTTATTTGGGTTTGAAGCGAACTGCAAACTGCGAACATAAGAAATTCTGAAATTCATTTTGCACCCATATTTTTTTTCTTCAAAAGTGTTTGTTAAGTTTTGTGCAAAATTTTTCCTTACTTTGAAAAACTTCTCTTTTAATTTATTGCCATAATATAAAATGTGTTTTACGTTTACAATTCTAAAAGGAGAGTGTTACTAATTTATCCGTAGGGTTACTTACAAATTTAACAAATATATTTTTGTTATTAATTATTTATTTTTAGGGTGTACTTAGATAAAAAATAATATTATGCGATCCACGTAGGGGGCGGAACTGGATTGATGATGATTATGATTCAATGATCACTTAGAGTAAATGAACGCAGATTGAAATTCGTAATGAAGAATTATCTAAGCGTTATATATTTGACTTTGACGTTTGTTAACATTCATTGACGATTGACATGTGTCACACGATAAATATTTTTTTAGAAGCACAAGCCTAATTTATTTTTTATTTTTTATAAACAGGCTTAATTAAGTGTAAAAAATCTAGACTTAATAACATGTTGCCTTCTTTGTCAAGATGTATTTTTTGTCGATTTGAAAATCAAGTTACTTCTTATTTAAGTCACCCCAGGATAAAATTTAGTTTAAATATCGGGCATAAGAACACTTATAAAAACATTTCCCTCCCACCGATAGTCCAGATTCACACTTCTTCTGTCAAGAATAACTTTTGGGAACCGGACAAAAAAGGAGGTTATGACACCAAATCCAAAGAAAAAATTACTGCAATTCAGCAGATACGTGATGGATTAAGCTAAAGAACTGGGTTACTACGAGTGACCGCGACCACTCAGAAGGATTCAGTAAATGTACCTTCGAGATGAGTCCCGCGGGAAGGGGAATATTCTCCGGAGTTCTGGAAACCAAACTTCCCGTGGATGGTAAAATTAAGAAAGCCGGGTACTGCGCACTTCGTTCCACTAGATATCGAGTACGTCGAATGAATTTACTTATCAAAAAAAAATCTGTAATATCAAAGTAGATACCCTTATTGCAATATCTTCTACTAAAATTACTAGTTGA
>JAGVSP010001702.1:0-58144 GCA_022494985.1 Micrasema minimum
TTTTTTTAAAGAGTTCGCAGTTTTTAGAATACCTGTTTTTAATATTAGTTCAAAACCATGCAGACTATTTCTGAGAAATATAAATTGTACCTATGTAAATTTAGTTCCCAAGCTGACACTTTGAGATAAATTTCTCTGTAATTAAGGAGCTTTTCAGAAGCTTAGCGTCCGACTTTATCACTTTTAGTGTCACCATATACAATCCAGACGTTGGTATTCTAACTGTTACTAAAATTATTATCAAAACCCCAATGCAGCGCAGACCTATCTTTTCTGCCTATTTACCTACCAAAATAAAATAATAAAGGTTTTAAACCAAGCAAAAAAAAAATTAAAGCGACCGTAGTACGTTCGTGTTTTGGTCATTATAATTATTGCCTAAAAAATTGTTTTAATCTCTCCACATTTCTGCCTCTTAAGGCAGTTGTTAGCACGTTGGACTACCTTGCATAAGGTTCCGGGTTCAATTTTCACAAGGGCAAGATGAAACATTGAATGAAATGTGGTTTTACACCTTCATATTTTATTAGTACCTTAGACTAGGCACTGAAGCGTGGTACTGATCATCTTCATGTAAAAAGCTATCCTAGATATACTGCACTTGGGGAATCAAAGTAGTGCCCATTACGTGCGGATAAAGGAAAGGAGGATATTTTTATGAAGCTAAAGGAAGTATGTCAGGACAGAGCGGTATGGCGTTCTATCCTCTCTGCCTACCCCTACGGGGAATTGGCGTGATGGTTAGTTAGTTAGGATATTTTCCCTTCTTCTGTATCATTTCCCTTATCCGCACCCAATATTGCATAAAGCATGAAGGTAAGTTGTCCGCCTCGTAGCACAGCGGTAGCGCATTCGCCTACCATAAATGAGGTCGCGGGTTCGATTCCCGTAGGGGATCAACATGATAAATGATATTTGCATGTGATTTTCATCATAATATCCAATTTGTGATACCTTGGACTGGTTCTGAAACGCAAGACTGATCATTTTACCTTCATGTTATAAAATGATCAAGATACACTGCATTTTGTGTACTAAAGCAGTTCCCTATGCACCATTGGGTGCGGATAAGGGAAAGCAGTAGTAGTATGAAGGCAAGATTACAGCAAGGCCCTACCTTCAGTGTCAGCCAAGGTATCATATATGTACCTTGGTATGAATTATTTTATGTGGAAAACATTGCATTAAGTATTCAATATTGACCCTATCGAGAATAGAACCCACGACAGGATGTTTGCATTATTTTCGTATCTCGCAAAAATTATTAGAAAGGTTTTTTTTACGTACACAATTGAAATAAACTTTAGTGTATAAAAGCTTTATTTAAAAGTTGAAAGTTCGATATTTATTTAAGAATAATCCAAAATAAGCTTTTGGGGTTGATAGAAATGACAAAGACCTCGTAAATCTTTGTAAGAACCATGGTAACACGACTGGTCGCTTATGAATGGAATGGGCAATGGGCAGAAGTCAGAAAGTGGGAAAACTTGGAGCAAGTTATAGAAAACGTGTCATGTTTGTTGCGGACTCATTATGTCACTGCAAAATGAAATATTGTCCTCCCGTCACAAGTTTCAGGAACATTCAACAAAACACTAAACATACGCGTGATCTAGGAAGTCATTTTATAACGAATTTTCTACTTAAGCTTTTATACACCCCTGCAAATACTGCTTATATTACCTACCCCTCATCCCTCGTACTATTTAGATACATGCATAGATCAGATCTAGTATACGAATCAAAATCTTCAAACCCGTTTTTAAATAATAATAAATCAAAAGTTGTAATAGAATACAAAACTATATATAAATGTATAACTGCATGTATTATATAGATTTACTATGACTAATGAACCAGTTTTTTTATATGTATTATTTCATAAACAGAAATTGACGTAATTCTGATATTTTGTATGATTTTTTAGGAAGAAGCTTTTTAAAAAATTTCTATATTATTATTATTTTTGGTTAAATCAATGTTAAAAATGATAATTAAACAACTGAACAACTAGCTGTTTTTATGATGAATGCTTTTTACCGTAATAAATTATTCGGATAATTTTTCGACGATATTAACTAACCCGTAAAAGGTAGGCAGGATTAAAATAATACGACCAATTATTAATAATTCTACCAGGGTATTTCACAGCCGAAATTATTATACACAATTCACATGAGTCATTAGTCATTAGATGTTCAGTAACGATGTGGTTGTTTATAACTGCACATTCTCATTCGCACTACAACAAGGTACCTTTTTGAGTTGGCATTACTATTTTGTAAAATAAAAGCTCTGCAAAGATCTGCATTGGAGAAGTGCCACAGTATCATTCCGCTAAATACTGAATTGATATACCCACAAGAGGGATTCTAAATAATGGCGGGCGTGCCAGACAGAAGATTTTTGGCGGCAACTTGGCTATGATAAAATCTCTTATAGCTTCCACACATCGTTTGGTCATTTTTGTCTTTTTTATATTCTCAGAGCATGATTTCATGCATAAAGGACATCATTACGGTAAATTAAATCCAATTAAATCATTCCAGTAAATTGGTGAAACGTTTTTGGCAAGAATTTTTAATATGATTGTGAAAATTTGGTAGTAAACAACCATTGATAATTATCCAAAGTTTTGGTATGAAAATGTTGATTTTTTTCTGGAGCTTTGAAATGGTCCTACAAACTCGAATACTCTTAGTTATACGTAAAAAGGTGCCTTACCAAATTTTTATTCCATCCCACAATGACTTTTTGAAGATGCGCTTTCAGCAATCCTTTTGGTAATTTTTAAAACTTCTTTTCTTCTTTTCTATCTGTTGTTGAGAGCTGTTTATGATTTCCAATGTTTTCGTAATACGTTTTCGTAATATGACGAGTCAATAAAAAAAAACTATTTTTAAAAAAGCAAGCGTGAATTATTTTAAGTAAATTAATTATCTAATTTTTAAAAACCACCAAAAAATTCTTATTGCTTTCCGTCAAGCAAGATATTTTTTTAACAATATTATATGTTGGATATGTTTTCTCTGGATAAGAGATCCATGCCTACTAGACCGAATGTACCTAGTAGTACGTATAATGTGCTTACATAGATACGTACATATTATATGTATACAATAGATGATAATAGATATACTGAAAACAGATTCACTTAATCGTTGAGTAAGAGATAAACTTCGGTCCCAGCTCACGTGGTTAGAGGGATTCCGGGGTAATTTTGCTTCCTATTTATAGGATTATGAATAAACAAACTTATTTTAGTTTTATGCAAACTCCGGATGTTTTTATGGCGGCTGCAGTGGCATGGCGGGTTGTATTTGGGAATACGAACGAATGTGCAGTTAGTGTAAAAAGTTGTTTGTTTTCCTCAATAAATCTTTCATTGCTCGCGAGCGGCAATAAGCTGCCTTATTTTATGCATATTTAATACCGCAAGTACTTTTTTTTAAATCCTTTTTTATACACAATCATAAGTGAGATTGATTTAGTACTGAAAAAATATGCAATCACCAAAATACACAGTATTCTATCGCACTTTTTGCTGATACGTTTAGTATCATATTTCAGCTTTATTCAAACTGTATAATACTAGTATGTAACACTTGGGAGGTAGCTAGAATAAAAAAAGTAACATTTGTTTTTATTACGTAATATATGTATTTAAACAAACTTATTTTTATCTGCCCAGCTCTAGTAATATGATCAATATAATATATACTGCACATGGCGTACCGATGCAGTGCCCTATGCACCATTGGGGACTGATAAGGGAAAGTAGTAGTACCTACTAGTGAAAAGACCTATTTATTCCGTGTATATATTTATTAGATCGGTGGAATTCATAAACCTCACAAATGGGATTTTATTCTGATTTGTTTAAATACAAGGTACATTTATTAATTTTAACAAAAACCCACGAACCATTGTATCATGAATTCATTTGGAATCTTTTAATTGAAAACTTTCTTTTAATTATAATATATAATCTTAATATTAAAAATTAATTTTTGAAATATACATTAATAATTCCTCATATAGGTATTTTTCAAAATATTGGAGTCGAGATTTTGAGACCTATATAACCTTCAAATCGTGAATAAAATTTTAGCTAAGAACGTAAAATGAATGAAATGGTTAAGATTTTTGGCTCCCAGTATTTTTGGTGAATCATATTTCTAAAAACTACTATAAATCAATCTTAGTGCTATTTCTACTTCACTACATCAATCATTTGCTATGTAACCAAAATGTTGTTTGTTTTGAATTTTATTTAATTAATTTTCCTTCCGCTTTCCACATCACCACTTCTACTGTTTTGGGTATTTGTATGAAATTTTAGATATATCACATAAAATATGAATATTTAACAGATTTACATGTGTAAATACTTCATGTTGTCCCACCACGAGATGTTCTTGAAATGTTTCATTGTTCTTATTGTAAACTTTGCTTATGGAAATTCCAGGTTACTTGTGCGTGTGGTGGAGGAGGGTGGCGCGGGTCGCCAGGGATGGGTCCCCGCAGAACTGTTAAGGTCCAAGGAGGAACAGGAGAAGGGGAAACAGGCGGGGGCTATCGAGGCAGACGCCGCCTTCAGAAGACAGTAAGTTTTCCTCCATTATCTCCGTCAGTACGCTTCGTCAATTTTTCATAATCTCGTATAATTTTGAACCGTAATGACGATTTATGACTCAGTATGGGTTTAAGATATTATTATAGAGCACTCAGCACAAATCGCCAATAAATATAACGAGGTGGATAAACGTTTGTACTGACACAAGTCGCACATGTCGATATATTGGTTATAAGACTTTTAAATATATTTTTTTTTTACAACATGATATCAATGCATAGATGGAGCTTTCAACTCGCTGGTGGATGATTCTCGATTCGTAACATATATACAAAATCAAAAATGTTACCTGGTGTGGATATTCGCTAATAAGCGGAATGGGGAATGTTGTAGTACATAAAGTGGCCACTTAACCCAGCCAATGACAGGTCAGAAGCCCTGGAAACGCTCGAATATCCATATTCCTGAATTTGAAAAAATTCTACCTCATCTCTGTAGGGATATAAAATGTAATATAAATATTTTTGTAAATTCAAAGAGAAATAATTCAATAAGAGATTCAATATTAAGAGATTTTCTAGTCATTATAATTTCCTAGTTATGAATTATTTTTTTTTCTTATATAAGAAAAATGACTTTAAAAAACGCGTTTTAATAATAATTTGAGCAATTTTACTTTATCTGCCATACTTATAAAAAAATTATGTGAGAAGAAAAAAAAAGTTTTTTTCTAGCTCAGATTAAAAAGTCATATTATACAATCGTCTCTAAATACGATGTAGATTCACCAGTTTTCGGGTTGTACCACAAGTTTTGTTACACCATGTATTTCTTGTACTGCAATCACCAACAAACTACATATCTACATGTAGATGTATCGCAGTTGTGACGCTTATCGGTTTTTACCGATTTTCGTAATCTCGTATGAGATGCTGATCGTAGTGCAGGCGTAATGAATTAAACACATACTAAAGACTATTAAATGTCAGCCTCGAAATTCTTATTACTTTATTGCTCTGTATAAATCAATTAAATGATATTTATGCTTGAAATTAATTGAGGCCCTGAAATGTATTACTGCGATCCACACATTGTACGGACTTATGAGAGTGACATTATTTTATTATTAGAGGTAAGATTAGGACTTGACGACATAAAAGTCGTGTGAAACACTGGCCAAGAAAACTTTTTCTATTTATGTTTGAAATGAATAATTTTCGTTTTAAACATGATTTGAGATTTCAACAATACTTCAGTTGTAACAAATCAACAAAAAACTTGCTGTTGAATATTTCAAAACTATTTTGACTAAAATAAACTTAAGGAAAAAGAAAATCAACGTCACAAAATCTGGTGATATTTCGGGTGATATATTATTCTTTCTTGTCATAAGATACGCCACACATCATGGCACGGACCATCTCCTGAAATAATCGTTAAATTAACCTGCTCTACGGAAAAATTATCTTATTTTACGTAAGTCTTAAACATCAGTCATCCACTGTATTTTGGTGGAAAGTGTACCAGCCTGAAAAGTTAATCTCTTTCTTGACAATTCTACCATTGCAGTCTTAAACGGTTGAATTTTAAGCTTGATGAAATGCTGTTTCCTTTGTGTTTCACAGCAATTAGGTGGGCGATGTTCTGAAAATATATTTTACAGGGAGTTATAATAATTTAGTTTTTTCCAAGAACAAAAAGATAAAAGTTGTATTTAATATTTATTCATTTATTTATTTCACATATTACTAATTATTTTATTCTTTTCTTAATGAAATACCTCGCTGGGCAAAGCCCCGTGTTGAGGTATTCATTCACAAACTTTGGTAGATTATCTTGAAGGGTTAAAGTGAAGAAATTCCAAGCTTCATTTTGTTCCTTTGTGATTAAGAATGTCAAACCATTTGATTTGATTTAAGCTTTTCTTCGTATTTTCATAGTTGATGTTGGTTTTTGTATGCATTTTAGATTCATTACATTTTGGTGGACTATTACTTTGAATTTCCACATTTAACACATTAGTAAAATGATCTGTCAAGGATGACTGATAAATTATAGCAGTAAAATGATTTTTCGACTTAACCATCATATGATCTATGCAGGTCTCACGTTATTTGTCTCTCCTTGTTGCTTTGTTTACAGCTGCTTTAAAAGAGTAATGTAGTATTTTATTTAGTTGTGCTTGTCCTTTCTTCAGTATGTCTATATTTAAATCTCCAACTATAAAATTATTTTTTTTTTTAACCACCTCAAGAAGCCAGGAGGCCCTATTTTTTTTATCATAATGATGAATTCTTCGTAGTTTTTATTTATTGATCTTATATTTTGTTGCAATATTTTTAGGCTTTGTTTGTTTTGAAAAAAAAAAATTGCAACATTTGCTATTTGTTAGTACAACGTATGTTTTATTTGTTTCTTTTGAGACGGTTTTAATGAATTTTTTCTGTCCTTAACTTCTGATAAAAATCACCGCAATTTTATGTGATGTATAGGTACTACCCATTTGTTGTTGAGACAAAAGTAGTTTTTATATTAATCATGTTAGGTTTTTACGCTTTTGAAAATTTTGTAAATACACTATTTCTGATGAATGCATGTCATTGAAATGTATACCGAAAAGTTTTAATATTTAGGTACTATTTTAATGTTTTCGTTTAAAGCATTTAACCTTCTTCCTTCCAGAGCCGTTGTTCGCGAGCTGGTGGAGACCGAGGAAGAGTTTGGAAGAGACCTGATGCAGGTGGTGATTAAAATAATTAGTAAACTTCGGTCAAGAAAATCACCCATACACCAGGTTTACGAAAACAATATTTTTCAGGCGATTTTTTTATGATGCAGCATTGTTACATTATTTTTAATGTGATTAAAGTTATGTTGCCGGTGAAATCTGTGGTTTTAGTACGATAGGCTTAACTACAACCATAGATTTCACATACAGCAAAACTGTGGCAAAACTATGTGAATTGCATACATCTTGATGTGAATTTAGAGTGCGATTTTTTTAAATAGGATTCGAACAATTCATTTGTATCGTAGCAATTAATAGCTATGGGTTATTTTATAATTATGGATAGTTTTGAGCAAAAAAGCTGTTATTTTTTATTAAAACATTAACATAAATAGGACACCTTTATATAAAATACATTGAATGAAATGATTTATTTTTTTACCCTTTTTTGGAGATTTTGGAGAGTCGCTCGATCGCTCGATCGCTCGAGAATCGCTCGACTTGGCTATAAAACGACAGTTTATTTGATCATATTTTCAGGGTACTGATTGAAGGCGTGAAGTACTACGCTAACGAGCCCCGGATGTTGGGCAAAACCTTCCTGCGGATGGAGAGAGAGTTCGACAAGCACGTGGCGTACTGCAGAGACGAACCTTCGGCACAAATCTTCCTGCAGGATAATGAGCAAGCGAGAGAATTTTTTGAGGTAAAAAAAACAATTGCAAGTTTTCCAAAACATGTTAAACGATAATACATTCATCGTAGTCTTAAATTTATGTCAAAATATTGTTCTACAACTAACGAATCTTTCAAGTTCTATGCAAGGTTTTTTTAGCGAAGATCTGAACCATCAAAACTCTGAAATTCTTTCAGGAACAGTAGTTTTCATGGCAGTAATAGTTTTCATCGGCAGATGGTGTTATGAATATTGTTGCTGAAAATGGGTGAGAGTCTTAGCTTTCAAAGCTTCGTTAAAAGCCGAAAGCATTTGAAACTTTAATGCAATATTAATTTATAGATGGCGCAAAAACCTGGCCTTCTGAAACACTGAAAGCTGTTTTTTTTTTTTTTTTTTTTTTTTTTTTAACCGAAAATATAAACTTTGAATTTTTTTGTTTTTGAGTATACAACTACAATAATTATTTATTGGGGTTTTCATTTTTTGTTTCGTACTAAGGAATTTTTAAGAATTTTAAAATATTATATATTATTATTACTCTTTTATTGATTAAAAATAAACTAAGAGATATCTACTGATGTTATACATAAAGTGATAAATCAGAGTTCCTAATTGAAATTATTCGACTTTTAATATATGGGTACCTTAACAATAAAACTTTTTAAATAATAATTTATCAAAATTTGCTCTGACCTCTGACCCATATTCTTCATAAACAATCCGTATAACATATTCAATATTGAAATAACCTTTTCCTTGTAGCAGAAATTTCTTTATGGTCAAGTTTGATATTATTTTTACAAACGACCAACGCACGTCCCGTTTCTGGAAAGTGCTAGAAAATTACGTTATAATTTTCTTCTATTTCGATTGCTCTTATTCAGTTTATGTGTCAGTCATCCTTGTCCCTTTCTTCCCACTTCTCTTGGAAAGCAGATCTCAGATTGAATCATTTGCGAATAATACCATCACGTCATACTTCCACATACGTAAACAAAACATAATTACGTTTGCAAGGCTATTAATAATTGACTGTACACGAGTGTATTTTAATTTAAACGTTATTGCAAAAATGCAGTTAAATTCGTTTTAAATAATAAATTTGTATTTTACTTTTTAAACCTTTTATTTATAAATGTACTAAATAACATATTTATGTAAATTATAATCATAGGTACAATTATTTTCATACAAATTGTGGGTTTATTATTTTCATATCGTGGGTTAACATGAAATATTTATTTTAAAAAAACATATTCATCTGATCATCTTGCCTTCATGTATGTAACGAATGATTGGGATTCACTACACGTACCAATGCAGTGCCTTAGGGCATAAATAAGGGAAAGTACTGGCTTTTTACATATATATATATGGTACTAATAGAGCATCGTGGTCGACTGATTGCTGCACAAATCACCTCCACTCTTATCAATCCTGGGCAACATTGATAAAACCATCATCTAGTTATTTTCATAACCTTACTCCGTTTTCCTTATATTTCCCGAATTCATCCCACGATACTCAAGAAAGATGCTGTTAACATCAATATGATTTATAAAGCCTGGTGTATTTTCTGTCTAAGTATTTTGCGATGAAAAATAAATTGCTGAACATCGCAAATCGCAACCAAAGGCGTAGGTGGCCACCCATTACGCGATTCAAATGCTGAAATATTTTATTTCCAATACTTAAGTAGCGGCTAGACTGGTCGGAAAATAACGAATAATTATTTTTCCAAACCATTTCCTATGAACATAGAAGATTAACCCATTAGTAATTTTCACTTGGCTGTCTCGTCTGAAACACTTCAAAGATGATCTGACAGATTGAGTAGTTGTCAGGTGAATTTGCAGAAAACTGCCTTCTACATGATTTTACGTAAATTTTACGTCGTTTTGGAGAAAATTAGCACATTATAAAGATTGTTTTGGCAATCGCTTTGTGTGAAGCAAAAAGCATATAAATTTGAGCACTTTTCCTATATCCAAACATTATTAGTATATTTAAATTACTTTGAGAAAAAATCCTTAAATCTTTAGAAGGTAGGTACATTTAATTTACGAAATAATTTTATTTACCTACTTTCAAGAATATATGAATTTTACATAGTAAAAAAAAAATATTATATTAGAGGGTAACGCAGCATGTTCAATCACATACAGGAACCAAATCAAACTCGTTAAGCCACCTACCAAAAAAACAGAATATTGTCAACGTTACGTTGCAAAATGATTTAATTCAAATAAAATTATAAATAGTTTTATACCACGTTTAAAACCCTCTTTAACCGGCTGGTTGTGGTTGGCACTTAAATCCAGAAAATAAGAACTAATAAAACTTTTAATAGTGCATAGGGTACACTATGTTGTTTACCAATTTTTATGGATTTAAAAAACTAGTGAACCTTGTATATTTTTATTTATACATTTAACAAAGTAATCTGCAAGCCAATACCGTGCGATTAAGAAAATATTCTTAATCGCAGTGAAATTCTATTTCCGACTTAAGGTAATGATTGTCACTAGACCATGGAGAGACCAAATCGAATAGTAAATTAGTACAGCATCTAAATATAAATATTCCAGTCGTATGACACCGTTCACATTCTGTCTGCGTCTTACTTTGTACAATTATCTTCACTTTTCATGTTTCTTTTTAGTTTTCTTTCACAATGTACCCACGTACAAGAAAATACAGGCTGGGCTGAAAATAAATCAGCAATAATTGCCTTTTTATTCTTAAATTGCTTTTTTTCATAATCTGTTTTTATAGCAATTATTTGAAATCAGCCTAAAATCAGTGTATTTCTATAAATGATGATTCTTCAAAATAAACATATTGCAGAGTAGAATTTTAATTTCTGCGTGGAATTGGCTCAAACTTCACTGGGAACGTAAACAATGATGCGGCGAGCTTTCTAAATTAAGCCAGAACAGTATATGTACCTAGTTCTTCACGTTTACGAATTTATTATTTTCATAATATAAACATATAAGAGACCCGTCGCGTCGTAGCACGCATTAAGGACATTTTTTTATTTGATTGAAAACGAGGTTAGGTACCTATGTTCGGTTGGTGAAGCCTTTAAGAGCATTCTCCACCACTTTCCCATACAAATGTATTCCTTGATTTTTTCTCTGGAATTTAACATTTGAGCAATGATTTTTTCACACTTTTTAGATATCGAACAGATGCGTGTTTGTATCGTCTAATTTTTTCAATTATTTAACTATCATATTTAATAAATACAATATTTAAAAAATAAGACGATTCAAACACACATCTGGTCGATATCTAAAATGTGTGGAAAAAACCATTGTTCTAATGTTAAATTCCAGGGAGAAAATCGAGGAATACGTTTGTATGGGAAGCGGCCGCGAGTCACGTGGTGGAGTATCTATGCTCTTTAGGGGACACGGCCGTTCCTTCATACAACCGTAGTCCCCATATTTGTCTCTGAAATGAAGCACTCTTTACACATTTTAGTTATCTACCAGGCGTGTTTGCATCATACCTATATATTTTTAAATAATTTATTTATCTCCCTAAGAAACAAAATATAAGAAAACTACACATGCACGTTTCTGGTAGATATCTAAAACGTATGAAAAATCATTGCTCTTGTGCTAAATTCTTGGGAAAAAATAAGGATTACGCTTGTATGGAGAATTAGAGAGGGTCACGTGACCACGAGTCAATTAATCAATTAATCAGTCTCTTAATTTTATTATCTTATGAGAACTTTATACTAGATACTGGAGCAGCGTTATATATTAAAAATAATACAAGGTTAATCTCGAATAAATATGGTGTAATATCATAATAAACTCAATTTAAGCAGCTTTACAAGCAGTAGCACTCCTGTAATAAGGTACTGGCTTAATGCACTGTGATACAACTGTTTAAAAATGCATTAATCTTGCAAAAAATATAAACACGAATATATGTATTTTCTGTCTTTTTTTAAATTGTTTTTTTAATTTAAAGTAGGTTTAGGTACTGTAAAATGATAAAATTTATAGCTAGTTGCAACTTCAGTGGTAAAGACACTGACTTGTCCAAATTATTTAGATTTTGCAAAAGGTGAAAGCCGGCAATCTTCTTTCCCTCTTTCACTTTTATGTAGTTTTTTGGAAGTAAAATCACGATAAAATATTAAAATTTTCAGGAATGTTTTGCAAACGATAAACATAGACACAAGTTTTTTGTAACACTTTCTTTCCTTCGCACCAACCACCAACCTGTTAGCTCAGTCCTCGAAGTTCGGGCAGGGAGCCAGCTACACTGAAATAGTTGGACATTTTTAGAGAGCCATCGCGAATATTATGACGGCATGTGGCATCATGCTTATCTCAATGCAAAGATACCAACAGATAAATGTGAATATACCAATCAGCAGACAAATGGAAATATATCAGTCAACAAATAAATACAACGATAATAACCAGCAGGTGAATCCTAAGTTTACCACCAAGTGTTGTGAAATTCACTCTAGGAAGCGTATATTTTTAGAAAATTTGTACGGAATCGCCCCTTTTTTAGTGAGTTAGCCTCTGGAGCAATAGACTCTCCGGAACTACTATCTAAACTTTCCATAAATATTCCCCGCAAAACCCTTCGTAACAACTCTCTTCTTTATACCCCTCTGGTACATACTAACTATAGAAAAAAATCGTATATATGGCGAGCCTCCAATAACTTTAATAAAATATCTAAAACATTGAATATAGATTTATTTGAGAAT
Organism: Micrasema minimum; assembly: GCA_022494985.1. Taxonomy (NCBI): domain Eukaryota; kingdom Metazoa; phylum Arthropoda; class Insecta; order Trichoptera; family Brachycentridae; genus Micrasema; species Micrasema minimum. The sequence continues at coordinate 12,731 of JAGVSP010001702.1, forward strand.
AACCATGGTGATGTGCGGCGTTTGCTTTCCGAGTGAAATCACACTTTGTTGAGTTAGCATTTTTTTTTCTTTCTTTTCTGACTTTTAACTCACTTTTATGTAAATATAATTATTTATTTGTAGTAATCTTACGATGAGAATATTTTTTCTTCTTATTTTTTTCCTTTTTTATCTATTTTTGTTACTACCTGTGAAAACCTCTAATTGGTCTACTCTGTTTTCTTTTAATGTTTATTATAATGATTATTTGCCTATTGGTTTTCCTATAAATAAATACATATTTGTCTTAATGCATTCAGCAGTTCAATGTGAAAACACATGAACCTAAAACAATGTAGATAATGTTTTTCTGGGTTATTATGGCGTGTTTGTGGGCTTTGTGTTGTCGACGTTTCGGAGCACATTGCAGCGTCCACCTTCACAAACACAAGCATCTATAAAACAATTATCTGTATTCTGGAGGCCGTGAAAACCTGCGAATTTTAATTATGGCCGTCTTTTACTTTGTAAACTTTAAAAGGTTGTATTAACTCGGAGAAAATGCATGATTTATTTAAAACGTAAGATTACTAGATGCGCCTACATATTACGCATCTAAATTTTCAATAGTGAAAAAGGGAAAAAAATATTTTTTTCCTTTAAGCTTTGTGCTTCACTCTCTGTTACACCGCTCTTCACTTTAATGAACCTTTATGTGCCGTTACCTTGACAAACAAGAGAAAATAACTCACTCGATATTACAGTCGGCAGTTACTATTTTCTTTATTGCTACTTGGTTCCAGATCCATATTGAAACCAATATTATTTTTGAAATTTACGTCTGATATCGCAATGAAATTTCAATCATGGAAAACCATACTAGAAAATTCTCACTTTTACGAGATTTGTGCTAAAATTTATGAAAATGATAATAAACTAAAACGATTTTACATTTTGACATCTCAACAGAAATGAAAATTTTGGAATGGAATATGAATATCTAGGCGTTTACGCCGATATGGATATCAAATACAAGGCGAAATGGGGAATGTTGTCATGACAGGTCATAAACCCTACATTATGTACATCAATAAAAAAAAAAAAAAAGAGAATTTCGATATGGAGACACTGAGGGATCGTAAGGGTGGCGGCATCATGTTTTTCTTTTGACTTGATCCATGCTGTCGCCCTCTTGACTTAACTTCACTTAGAAACTTTGGCCCTGCAATTTGCTTATGCATTTGCAACAGCAAAAATTTAAAGTCCTGCATAAAATAGCGTAACTGACAGAGAGTCCCCAAAGACTCTATAACAGTCGCGGGTGGAGGTGGGATCGATCCCTCAGGTCATATAAACCCTGTAAACGCCTATATCCATATTCTCTTCCAAACATCTCATCTCTGTTGAGACGTCAAATTGAAATTTAATGTTAGCCCGTAATGGGTGAAATCCAGTTTTGGTCCGACATCCCTTTACCCACATGAATTTAATTTTATGGATCACCTTAAATTTGGTAATTGGATGTTTAATAAAAATCAGACTAATCTAGCAAAATCTACACAAAGTCTACTATTTATTACGTTTTATTAGGTTGCCATTATGAAAATATATTACGATATTTCTTTTGATCGTGTCGACATTAAAATATAAATATAGATTGGATGTCCAGTATTCATGACACGTCTTGAAATGAAATAAACAAGTTTAAAAACTAAAATAAATAATTTCTGATGGTTAAAAGTAGTCCAAAATTGATGTTCATGCCGAAATCATTAATTAGATAAGTCCCTATATGCAATAGAATCGTGAAATCGACTCCCTGGTTAAGGAATTGGAGCAAAAACAGAAAGTCGCAATCGTTAAATGACTCCAAACTAGATTCAGACCTTAGATAAATAAATCTTGGTCTAAAGTTCAACATTAAAGTTTTATGAGTAGAATTTTTGCAGGTCTCAGTTTAGATTGATTTTTCATAGTTGTCTTTCAGCCTAAATGAATTTAAAAAACGTTTGGACGGACATCAGGCACTATAGAATACAGTAATATAAGCAACACAGTTTAAACTGCCTGCTCGATGAGTTATGGAATTTTTGTTAATTGGCTGTAAAAGCAGGTATATTTGCCGTGTTTACAGTTATTTTGAGAATATGAATTCGACATTGGCAATATTCGTGTGGGCATTAATAATGAAGCTATCTCTCGCGAAACCTGTCAATGTCGTAACGGTCAGCAGTGGAGATGGGAGCTTCATTCGCGGGAATCAGGGAAACACATTCCGGTTCTATTAATAAATACTGTATGTTGGAAATTCTCAATGGATTGGAATAAAAAGGCTACCTCAATAATAGTGCACCAAACGCAAATTAATATTTTTTAAACGATTCTCGCTGTTAAAGTTAGATTTAAGAAAATTTATAACAAAAAAACCTTTGGGTTGTCTGTAAAGTCGGTTTACGGACGATAATTTTACGTGATAACGTCATAAGAAAACATTGATAAAGAATAGCATACTTTAATGAATTTAATTGAATTTTTATTACTGAATCATTATTTTGTATAATACAAAGCAGGAGTTAATTGAAAATTACAATTTTTTCCATAAATTTTCTTTTTTTTGCACTCGTTAATTTCACTTTCACTTTGTAGCTTGTGTGCTGCTGCTGCCTCTATTCTACTCGGACGCATCGGCCGATGGAGTGGAAGAGAGATAGATGCGTCACAAACCGAACGCTTTGGCCGATCGTGCCTCTCTATCGCTTGTTCCGCGCTCTCGCTTGCACACTCGGCTCAGGCGGAACGTGACAATGAGTCATGCTTTTTCGTGTGTGCAGCCGGCGTTCATCGATTTATTAGACGTTATCACGTCAAAAGCCTCTTCAAAATTTTGCAATGGCAGATAATTTTGCTCCACGCAAAAATGTAAAAATACCTAGGGAAACGCATAGGAATTTTATAAACATCAAGTAGAAAAAAATGTATCTAATTTTTTGTGATGCACAATACTCGTAGTTTATGAACGCATCCAACAAAACAAACTGTTTTGTAGATCCTTACAAACAAATTTACGAATATTGAAATAGTTGCTTAGTCATCGAGATATTTTTTTTAAATACAGGAGTAGTTTCACCAACTTGTTTTTCAATACTTTAATTGGTATTATTTCGTCTTTTTTCCTTTACAATAAAAACCTTGTCACGGTGTTGAATTTATGTTGAAATTTAAGACAGACAGGAGAGAGAGACGTAATGAAGATTTTTCTTATGTTAATAAATCTTGAAAATATATTTTGCTAAAGTTTGAATATTTGAAAAGCGTTGCTTCCCTGGAAGTGTAGGTCATCCTGCCCACGCTTCTTTACTCCTGCCAGATCCATTAAATCTAAAGATGAACGATGTACGTAATATAACTTTTCCCAAGGGCGGGATTATGCAACTCGCTGCTTCAATTTATATGAGAAATATAAACCATTCTCTTTACTAACTTACTGGGTCAGGGTTCAATTTTTACAAAAACTTGAATCTAAAAGTAAATTATTTTTTTTGTGTCTTAGCTAGTAACGCTTCTGTAAATAATGGAAGACATTGACAAAGAATGCGAAAAAAAAATCTAGCGTCGAATATAAAAAAGTAGAAAATAGAGTTATTTGTAAATAATTGCTAATAATTCACATTCACAATCCTTTAGAAGAAAAAAACAAATTTTATGCATTAAAAAAAACAATTTTATAGCTCCTCAATTTTAGTGAAAAACCTACGTTTTTAGCCATTTTAAGCCAGATCTTTATTCAATAGTTAAAATTAGGTATATCTGTGATTTTTTTATTTCGGGTTTGTTTCCAGTGAACGAATATTCCTTTGTGAGGAAAAATAATAAAAAAAAATTATTTACCATTACACCTTTTTTATTTTTTGTAAAAGAGGTGGCATAAAAATCTTTAGTCCTAGTATGTGTATGTATAAATATGTGTTGCAACGCATTAAATTTACATTTTCAATAGATTTGACTGATATTCATGTTAGCTAAAATTCTTGTCTTCGATATTCTTGATTATTCCTCTATGATTATTATTTACGAAATTAGATGGTAATTGAAAATTCAGTTTTTACCTTTCAAAGGTTCTGACTCCTCAGTAATTTCATTCTGAAATTAATCTCTATGCAGCCAAAACGGGTCAGATGGCAACTGATGCATGCAAATGTTTCTAGGGCAATCTTCCTCTACCGGTAGCGGTGGCGGAGACGTCTAGGGCAGATCGAGATAACGTCGAGACCTACATGACGTCACGCGGGTTACGCAGGTCCCGGTCGAGTAATCAGCGATGGCCAGTGGGCAATTGACCGCGCAAGGTTAATTCTCGAGCTTTCCACATTTCGGAGCTTTTCGCGCCTCGACGCCGACGTCGACGGCGAGTTCCCGCCGAAAGTCATCACGCTCGGCGACCGTGGGGATATGGCGGGCGCCTCCCTCGGCTAAGATTAGCTCTAGCGGCAGTGTTAGGTGTTAGTACCGCGCGAGCAGTGTCCAGCTCCGCCGTGTCCGCGCAGTGTCCGCCGCGGAAATCCGAGCCGATCCTCCGATCGTTGTGCCGCCATCTTTACTGCCCCATCTCGCACCAGCCCGCGGGCCTGACTAGATAAACGTTTGTTTACCGTCAGGTAGGTGGTCAAGGAGTGCTATCAGGTGGTCGCGCGCTGCCCGCTGAAGGCCCCTAGCGCCCACCGCGGCTCCCTCCTACGGGGAGGCTTCCCACGCTCGCCCCGCCCCCCGCCCCCCCCCCCCCCCTCCTACTGTGAATCCGAAACTGATAATTACGAAAATAAACGCGCGATGTTCCCGAAATATTTGTAGTCCACGGAACCGTGACATAATATCGCTTTTATTTTCAATTTAATTTGGGTGTGAAAAACTAATTTCAGCGTAGAACGGGTAAAATTTACTATTAAAACTAAAGATCGAATCGCGAATATTTCGAATTATTAACGTTTCAATTGTAATTTCCGTATTCTTAATACAGGCATTACATATGAATTATTTCCTTACTGTATTTACCCCTGTAGTGCTGTATTTTGTGAAATGTATTTTCTACTAAATAAGTGCTTTAATGATGAATAAGTGACCCTGAAATACATATTGATGTGCTGTGTTTTGTGATTAGGAGCTGTCAAGTCAGTTGGGTGACGATAAGAGTATCTTGGAACACCTCAAACTTCCCATTCAGCGCATCAACGACTACCAGCTTTTGCTCAAGGTAAGAAACTTTTTTTTTCTTTCATTGTGACGAGAAATTTCTGGTGGATTTTCACGAATATATTCTTAAATACAAATTTTACGCTAAGAGGCGTACTGTATCTGGGAATTTTTTTTAAAAGCTGTTTTGTTCTATATATTAAACATGGGATCATGTTTGCGGCGTAAACAAAATATGGCCGCAAAATGTTTTTTTTTTTGAGAAAAAGAAATAAAATAAAATAAAAACTGGGACGCTAATTCCCAAAAATTTTATGGGCTCATTGATCACTAATTATTGACAGATTTTATTGATAAACAGGTCACCTGTAAACGCCTAGATAATCCACATTCGTTTCCAGAGTTTCTCTGTCTCTGTTGGGATATCAATAATATCTGATATTAGCCCAGCATGGGTATAATCCAGTAATTTGTCTACAAGTATTTGTACACATTCAAAATGTTGTTACTAATTATTGTTTTTATTTTGCTACCACCCATCTTACAAAATTTAAAAAAATAAAAAAATAATGGTTTAACGTTTTTTCTATTTTTATCCATAGATTTCATACGTGTTTTCAAAAACAGGTCGCGTCTTTCCTAGGCAATAAATTAAAGTATGTGAATTTTTTTTTCGAAACTTTGTGGCTATCAATTGATACGAATACCATTTTTTAATATCAAAACCTCTAACGCTGGCCTCAGGTGCGACTTTTAATTAAAGTTTTTAAATAAATCGGCCCTTCAATTTCTGTCTCCATGAGATAATTTCATTTTTAAAAACTTAGTAATCATTGGACCCGTTAAAGGATCAATTTGAACCGGGCTGTGGTTTGTGGTAGATTCACGGACTCAGGATTGGAATCTCTATGTTCGAATCCCGTTCCATCACAACTTGCCTCCTGCTTTCTGGCACAGTTATTTCTGACTACTTGAAACCATTTGAAATATTTGGTTTATCATAAGAGCTCAAATGTTTCTATTTCTATTAAAAAAAATCAAGGAAAGGAAATATTTTAAATTATTGCTGATTTTACTTTTTTTTATATAATCAGTCAATTTTGACTGTTAACAGTTTACAAATCTCTGTACGTAAAACATACGTGTTTATACAGAAAGTCTTTTATATCTAATAATACTCTTCTTTGTATTAATTGAGAAATATGTATTTTAACATACTTGATTTACGCTTTTGTAATTTCGTTATTTTAAAATCGCTAAAAATATAAAAATAACGAGTTATTTAGATTACCCATTTGATTCACGCCGTATTGCTATTAATCGGCTATTATTTATGCAAAATAATATTTTTACAAACGTATTTTTAATTAGTTATTAACATTTTCTTTATTAATCATTCCGTGTATTATTTATTTTTACTTTTTTAAAAAAACAATATAAATTTAAAAATGCTTCTGATCAAAATAACGACGTCTATTTTCTATCTTTCCAAATAATAAATAAAATATTTTTGTTAGTCACATTTGACTCAAGCGTGTATTTTTAAAAACATGCTACAAAAAGTATTTTTAGGAACATTGGACGCTTCACAAACTGTTAATAAAAAAAAAAAAAAAACTAAATCACTCTTCATTACATATCCATTAAAATTAGTACCATTTGATAATAAATATATAACTTACGAGTATCTAGATAGTATCACTAGTAATAAACAACGTACGTCAATAATATAATAATATATGGATTGCTATACATATGTTTTTTTTTAAATCTGATAACAGTTTAAATGATTTATTTCTATTATCAACATTACAAGTATCTATCTTTTTTTTTAAAGTTATCTGACGGGTTAAAATAGTTGTCAATACAAACAAGGATTATCGAAGGAATTACCAATATGGTTTTAACTTGAATTTCTTTTAAAACCTTTTCAGCCCTAAGATATTATGAATAAGTCATGCCCAGTAGAGAGAGAGAAACACATTTGTACAAATAATAGTTTTTTTTAAAACCATAATCTGGCCGCCTTACCGTCATGAAATTAACTGTCTAATACTGCAATTTAAAAACAAACGTAAATATATACATAACTTATAAAAAAGAATACCACTGAAAATTGCCTGAAATTTTGCCTGATATGTAAATTGCCTAACTCAAGGCGTAATTTTTTTTTAAAAGTTAACAGCCTTCTTTAAATGCATTATTTTATTACATTTCATAAAATTTTTCTCTTAGAAGTGAAAAATGTTTATGATTATATTATTATTATTTTTGTACCATACTCCTTGGAGTTATATTCTAATTGTCTAAGCTTTACCAATTTTAATGTTCTGCAACTTATTTTTACTGCTTGTTATCCCTTTTATGAATTTAAAATGGATTTTTCCATAAATAAAAAAAATATACAATAATATACTTATGTATTCAACGCAACAGTTTGAAAATGCCTTGACAAGGCGAAACAGCTATCACTTAATAAAATAACAGATAGAACCGAAATGGAGTTTGTTTTTAAAAAATAAATTATAGTACGGGATAACTCGCGGTATCCGATTCAGTTTCAGAAAAATGTATTTAAAAAATAAAATTGTTATTTTTTAAATTCATGTTGACACTATACGAGTATGAAGGCACTTTTGATTTTTAGCGAATCCATATTATTTTGCGTGAATGAAAATATGAAAATCAAGTATTTTGTGTGTTAGCTGTCAGTGTTTATAGTGGCGTTTATGACGACCTAACCTGCCTTCACTTTCTCTCTCTTTTCCTAACAAATTACGGGTTGGCAGGTTGCCAATGTTTGCGGCGAATAATTTACGGTGTCTGTCACTCGACATCTCCAGATATACAACAGCAGACACATTATCACGCCGGCCCGGCCGCATAGAAAATGCCAAGAGGTTTGTTCGGTTTATCGTAATGGTTAGTGTCTAAGCTCTTAATCCTGCACATATAGGATGTGCGACATATCGACATAATAATATGGACAGCTGGAAAAAAAGTACTTATTTAAAACTTGTTTTGCAAAACAAAATACACTAGTACTAAAATTAAGGTTTTATTCCAGATAATTAAATGGAAAAATATGGAAATATAATTATATTAAGTTATACATATACATACCTGCTAACGAGTACGTTAATTAGTAAAAAAAATATAATATACTATTCTCTCTAGTAGTGCAGCTGAAGCGCGATTTTTGTCGACTTTCATTTGACACGAGAGAGCCGTGTGCATGATAGAATTTAAGTATTGAATAAGGCGGAGAAAAAAGGCCGAACGAAAGGTTCAGCTCCCAGGAGATACCAGGAGACCCACAGCAGTCAATTCAGTAGAAAATTGCCCCTACCTTGGTATTATGGAGACTGGAAATGGGAGGAGATCTTCTGTCCAGCACTTCATTTCAAAATAACGTCACAAACACAAAACGGATCACAAGATTTTAATACAGACACAAGTACACAATGGATGAAGGTTTTACAAAGTTCAAAGTTGATTTTATGAGAATGCGGTTATAAGATGCATTTAGATAAGCGAGTTGAGAATTTGCTTGCGGGTTTTTGTAGCGGCTAAGTTATTGTAGTAATTTTTAGACTACCCGCGAAGAAGTGCCATACATATAATTAATATTTTGGATAGAGGACGGTATAGAAGGAATATAGGAATAGGAATCAAGGATTTACTGGGGCAACTTGTTCCAGATTAATGATTTTTAAAATTATTTTTCGTTTTCAAATTCAAACGGTCTTCTCGCTATTTAAACGTTTATGTTATTTAATAGTGTTTTTACTAACAATGTACCTTCATAATTTTTCAAAAGGTACTTATGCTATCCATTTCCATTCAATATTATTTAACAAAGTTTTACGTTTTTTCCAATTTGTCTAATTTTTTTTATATTTACAAACCAGATATAAGATAAACTCAAACAAAATTACGCGGGTTCCCCTGAGAGTACTATAAATTGTTAATGAAAATTGCTCATAGCGTCTAAACGAAATTTGTTATCTAGGAAAATGTCGCATACCACATAAATTAAATGCACTTAAATTTATTTACCAAACCCACATTAGAACGGTCTCACTAAAAGTAATTAATTGATCTGTTTTGCAATTTAAGGTTTTTTTTAAAACATAAGTGCTCTAAATAAATCATGTTTATTTTTGTATATTGGTACAATATTGGTAGTCGTCTAATGTCGCCTAGAAAAACTCGTAAATTTTAACTCATTGGTATTTTCGTACCAAAATCAATGAATATCTCAACGATTTTCCGGGATATACTGAACGATTATAAAATTGCAAGGAAGTTATTAATTTGATTTTAAAAAAATTATTACGCTTCTAAATACTTGCGGTATTTTTATAAAAACCTATTTTGAAATGTTTTGCATTATTAAATGAAATTTAGAACATGTGTATTTCACACTCTCACTAGAACACTATTCAGCAGATAAATCAATAAATAATGAAGAATATAAATTACCTATAATTTGAAATGAATTAAAATTTCTTTTCTATTTATTGAAAATTGTTTTCTAATTTACTGTCGAAAATTTTTCTCTATCCTAGAAATCAATATTTAAAGCTTTGAAAAACGTATGTTGATTTTATACTATGCTATTACAATTTGTTTCCTTTGGTTCATTTTTCTATTGATTTAAAATAAATCTTGTATCCATTCAAATTTATTTAAGTTAGCATAAAATATACCAACATGTAACTAAATACTTCACACTCTGTTTATCTTAACGATTAGAACAACTAGCCAAGTATTGTTCTGTTGTCCTCATTACCGACCTCTACTATAAACATGAAGAGACACTGGACATGTGATTACCTTAAATATTAACTTTTACCAACTACTAACTAAATTAAAGTTTTAATAAAAGCACTGCATGTCTCATTATTCAAAAAGACGCATTTACTATTTATATTTTACAAAAGTATCAATTGCTTTTCAATTGTTTGAATAAAATTGACTGGAAGATTATGAAAATGTTAATTTTGTGCACTTTTTTACTGTAAAAGCTTTGGTGAAGTACGTAAATCGAAGGCAGCTCTGTAAACTACCATAGGTTATGTATTTTTCAGGAACATTTATTTACGGAAAGCTATTATTAGCCCATTTCGGTTACAATTTATCAACAATTTTAGTATAAATTTTATTCGAATGTCGAAAAAAAATATGACTGAAATGGACGAGCTTTTCAGCAATATTCCTGAAAAAAAGAGACGTTAATAATTTACCAAATTTTCATGGATAATATATTTTGTACGTCGAAACCGCTGAATATTTTATTACTGTTGCGTTTAAAATAAAAATTCGACATAGTAAAAAAGGCTAAATGCCTTTGAAATTTTGTCTTTCAAGGAATGTTTGACCTTGAACTTTAATTCGAGTACCTCCTCCCGTATGATTATTTTTTTAATAAAATTTTAAGTTTTTAAGGATAAGGATTAGGCGCAATTAAGAGCAAAGTTAGCGGGAATTTTATAATTTCCTGCACCTTTGTTGATATTTAAGTTATTTAAGTATTTCAACAGAAATTGTTTACTAATGTTTATGCATTCTACGTTACTATCTATACCTTGTGTATTTGTTTGATTTTATTGATCGAAAGTTGAACAAAAAATTCTGAAATTTTTTTCACACATGTTTAAACCTTCTTCAATGGTTTCTTCATCGTAACACATTGTTTTCGGAATTGAGTTTTTTTTTTAAAAAACTTTTTATATATGACCAAAATCGTAAGCATTGCATCAACTTAAGTTTAAACTTTTCAGTTATTTTGTTCTTGATAAAGCACATTCAAGCAAATTGATAGGATTTTGAAACCATTATGGAACATTTTATTTTAAAAACAGCTATGATTGATTATTCTTCAAACTAAGTGAAGGAGAATGAAAGTTGTGTAAAATATTATTATAAAGACTACAAATGTATTTCCACTTTACAGGAGCTGGTAAAGTATTCGACTCGACTGGGCGAAGACTGTACCGACCTCCAGAAGGCCCTAGAGCTTATGCTAGGAGTGCCCCACAGGGCCACAGACAACAAGTTCACATCGAGTATCGAAGGCTACCACGGCAACATCTACAAGCTCGGCCGGCTGCTCACCCACGACTGGTTCACGGTCACTGACGCCGAGGGCAAGGCCAAGGAGCGGTACCTCTTCCTCTTCAAGGCCCGCATCCTCATCTGCAAAGTTCGCCGCATCTCCGACGACAGATCTGTCTTCATCCTCAAAGACATCTTGAAGGTCAGTTCTTATCCTCAAAGACATCTTATTTTCTTGTAGAATTTCTTGTACTATGATTAGCCTCTAAGCACCCTCTCTTGGTAGTTGCTACAACGCACAAATCAATCACCCGGTAAATGTACTTATTTCCTCACTATTGCAACATTGATGACAGAAACAAGAGATAGGTAATGGTCATCCTAGATATTAACTGCCTTCTGCTTTTTATTATTTTTATTTTGTAAACTAATTTTCTGGCACGGAAACATAAAACAGGTCATCTTGCCTTCGTGTAAAAAAAAATCAATATACACTGCACTCGGAGTACCAATGCAATGCAGGACAAAGGAAATGTAATATTATCTAGTTTTTTATTCAATAATTTGACTTCAAAGAATTTAAACAGAAAGCATTTCAAATTTAAAATGCGTTATGCTAGGAACTGTGCATTTTTAATTACAATGCTAGGTACCGTAAAAACAATTTGAATATACTACCACACCACACCACACGCCACACACACAAACACATCACGCAAACACATTTTATTTTGAGCTTAATAGTATTTTCACTCTTTCTTGTTGTTTTATATATATTATTATATATTGTTGTATAAAATGTGAAATCTGTAATTGGCCTCATTATCAGCTCCTTATGTTGTATATTTATATTATTTTTGTTCATGGCTGTTGATTTCCAATAAATAAATAAATATTTTTTATAAAAAAATAAATTGGTTCCAACTAGGTACATTGTGACATTCATATTTTTCAGTTACATATACGATCGAGTAAAACCATGAAGTCTAAAAGATAATGCTTCGAAAAATTACACATTTTTTATCAAAGTTTGTTACATTATAGCATTATTCATTGTTTGTGTTGGTCAAAAAATTTATTTCGATATGTCATTTAATTTTCAGTTACCCGAAGTAGAAGTAAAAGGATCACATCGCTGATTTGTACAAGTTTGAGCTCCGTAGTCCAAGTGGTGCACCATATCCTATTACATTAACAGCTCATAAAGAATTATGAAACCAGCTTGGCTCAAGGAAATTAGACAATATTCTAGTGACGTTGGTAAGAATGTTATTTAATAATGGTTTTTTTTATGAAAAGAATCAAAATGAAATAAAATAAAATGATGAAAAGTATTTTAAATAAAATACAAATTTAATTTCAATTTTTAGTTGCATTAGCTGAGCACGCAGCAGATGATCTCAGAGTAGATCCAGGAGCATCATTCTCGCCGCAAGGACCATCTCCTGAACCACCGAAAACAGCTGAAGAACTAAAGCAAAGCCTACATCACGTTCAAAATACTTCGACAACAGTTCAGAAGCAAGTGGTAACAACAGACACAAAGCAATCAGTTTCTGTGGAAGAGAAAGTATCAGTTGTCAGTGGTAAAACAATACAAGAAGTCACTAAAACAGTTCAAGAAACAACCAAACCGGTTCAAGAAGTTCCTAAACCAGTTCAAGAACCTCCTAAACCAGCTCAAGAGCCTCCTAAGCCAGTTCAGGAACCCCCTAAGCCAGCTCAAGAAGCTCCTAAGCTAGTTCAGGAACCCCCTAAGCCAGCTCAAGAAGCTCCTAAGACAGTTCAGGAACCCCCCAAGCCAGCTCAAGAAGCTCCTAAGACAGTTCAGGAACCCCCCAAGCCAGCTCAAGAAGCTCCTAAACCAGTTCAAGAAGCTCCTAAGGAAACTCCTAAACCAGTTTCAGAAGTTTCTAAGGTAGAAGAAACAAAAACATCAACAGTTTTGCAAGCATCAGCAACTTCTATAAGTAAGGAAGAAAGTGTCAAAACTGTAGAGCAAACTGGGCAATCTATTGTCGGCAGTGTTGAAACAGAAGAAACAGACATGTCTCGACGCTACAATAGTTCGTCATCTCGGCGAGTAGAAGGTAGCCCAAAGTTTTCTCATATATACTAATTAATTATTCTATCTTCCTATCTTTATTGTCTCGTTATATTATATGTCTACTTAATGATTACTTCCTAATTGACTTTCTTCATTCAAAAACAACAAAATTACTATCATATTTAGACTTGATATTTTAAACTCACACAAACACACATCATTTATATTGGCAATAAATTGGCTGCAACACTAAATCTGTAGTTCATCAGTTCATCACACATCTAATCACATCACATGTAGTTATTGCAATATCGTAATGGCGCAATTAATTTCATTAATTAATACTTTAGTATTTGCTTATTTACAATTTAGAATACTCGGCTGTATCAAGTAGCCAAATGTCATCCAGTTCGACTTACGAATCGGCGAGCTATGGAGCGAGTTCTGCCAGTTTTAACTCTCAGATAGCTGGTTCTATCACATCTTCGAGTGTCCTCCAGAAAGAAGCACTAACTAATGGGGTATCGAGTTCGTCTACGCTCGTTCAGGGTAGCAGTCGTCGTATTGCCTTAACATCAGGGGTTGGTGGGAAACCCGTATTTGTGAAGGCTCTTGAAGGATGCAGTGGAACGTGAGTATTTTGCCACTAATCTGGTGGCTTTACTGAGTTTCATTTTGATTACCTTTTGTATAAATTTGATATATCATACACTTTTCATTCCTCATTTTATGTACGATGGATATATTTTTCAAATACCTACGTAACATACCAACATTATGTAAATAGAGCGGAAATATAAGGTTTATCAATATACATATCCTTCACTCATGTGCATCAAAATCCATATCCATTTTTGCTTTGTATATTGCTTATATAGTGACTAATCCAACATTTTCATTCACCATTTAAATGTTTTAACTTTGTATTTTTTTATTTGAATTTTCTTGTTTTTTGTGACTGACTGAAGATGCAAAATTCTTAGGGTTTTAAAGAATTTAAAAAATATATCTTTTGAAGATTACTAATAAAGGTCAAGAATCATTGTGTACAATCAACCAAGTAATGCAACACCATATTAACATTTTAAAAAACAACCAAACAATATTTAAAACTATCTGGGTATATGAAATTTGTAGCATATTGGCTCCGGTCATAAACGTATCTACATGTAGATATATACGTCAATACAAGTCGATGCGAGGTTGATGCAAGGATTTTCTTTAAATTTATTGAGAAAATTCAATGATAAAATAATTTTATCTACCTCATATTGACTTATATCTACATTGTACTTACTTACATTGATGAACCGAACCTATGTTTATCACAAAAAATTACAACTAAACCAACACTTGATGAAATCAATCAATTTCCTCTGTAAGAATGTGACGAGTTTTTCTATTTTAGTAATTTTTACAATCTCTCTATAGAGTAATTACAAGATGCCATAATATGTAGTGTTGCATTCAATATTTAATCACGGGGGGCAATTGTCAATTCTTAGAAAATTTGTAATGCCACCCATGGAAGTTTTCTGATTTAGTGGAGGGCGTTGGTCCCTCCCCCTTCCCAGGGTGTAATAGGATACAATACATTAGATATCATAAATAATTTATCAAGTCTCAAAAAGAAACCTAAGGTATTGTATAATATGCTTATAAATGTTTGTTTTGATTTTGTGTGTTTTTTACGCCTGACTGGTGCCGGTATAGTTCACAAGTTATCTACACTAAAATCCTTCCGTAACGCCGTAGTTAGTATGCTACAGGAAAATAAACTTAACAAATCTTCAGTATTATTGAATATAAAAGATATGTAAACAAGCAAGTTTCGTTGAATTGTAAATATTCCAGCGGATACAAATATTTCTACGAATTTTTAAATTGTTTAGTGAAAACTTTCTGTGGTGATGATATTATTATGATTAGTAATAATGATAGATAATGTATCTATTGGAACTGTCTCTCAACTTAAATAATACTATTACTTACTTCAGGATAAAAATGATAATTTTCTAGTCTGTATTTTGTCTGTAACTCTCGATAATTTCTGTGTGTAACATGGCTAATAATCTTCCTTCAAAACCTTATAGCTGGTGATAAAGCCACATTCGAATGCTCCCTACAGTCGTCGGAAGAGACAACGGTGACCTGGCTGAAGGACAACAGGCCAATGGACGACAAGTTGGCTGACAGGGTGAGAATCAGCAGTAACGCCCCGAACGGGGATTACACCCTGGAGCTGCTGCACTGTCACGAGTCCGACACTGGGGTCTACACCGCTAGGGCAGAGAATAAAAAGGGGAATTCTCACTGCACAGCTCAGCTTATCGTGCAAGAGTGTGAGTATTTCTCTTAATATTAAGTGCTATCGTCTGTTTTTATTTAGCGCACAAACTGAGCAGTAATTTCGCAGTTTGCGGAATACAATACTAGTTTTTTTGTCATAAATTTGGATCAGTGGATTTTAATTTTTTTTGTTTTTGTTAGTAATATGGACCTGATATAACCTAACGTGTTTCAATTATCATTATAGATCATCTATTTCACTTCTATTGTGTTTGGTGTAAGCTGCGCACAACCATTGCGTTAATTTGATATAATAACTACCCAAAATTACATCATGGATAAGATTAAAATAAATGGATGTATTCTTGAAATGACCCAACATTTAATTAGACAATTTAAAAAAATGTGTGCTTTATAATATGTAGTTTTTTATTACACACATTAGAAAATTGTCCTATGTTGATGTTAGGTTAGGTTAGTTTCTAAATACATATATATGTATGTAGTCAAATTCTTTAAAGGTGTATATCTTTAAAACAGCTCAGATATTGTAATAATCGGTATCAGGTAAATTCAGCATAAAGGCTCACACTAAATATAAACTATCAGGCTAAAATAACTAAATTTGGTGATATCTTTTTTAGTTACGCCAGAAGAACGTAGGGAAAGAGCAGAAAAGAACGCTGCCTATTTTGTTGTCAAGCTAAAAGACACTGAACTTTTGGAAAATACTTATCTAAGGTTCATGGTCAAAGTGAAAGGTGATCCTAACCCAAGGATTAAATTGTAAGTTACTCTTGCTTTTATCATTATTTCAAACGCTTTTAGATTGTGACGTCAATATGTTTAAGAGAATTTTTCTTTGTAGTTTCAAAGAAGGCGTTGAAATCAAGGACGACCATGAGCGCGTGCAGATAGTGAGAGATCATGCTGACAAAGGATTCTATGAAATGGTTATTGTTAACGTTCAAGCGTGTGACGCTGGAAAGTACTCTTGCACCACATCCAACACTTATGGACAGGAAACTTGTGAAGCTACCGTCACTGTAGCAGGTAATATATTATTTTTAACAACAACATTTTGAATGAATACAAATACTTGTAGACAAATTACTGGATTATACCCATGCTGGGCTGATATCAGATATTATTGATATGCCCAAAAAAAATGCTTATCTATATTCTCAACAGATGTCACTATAGGGAAAGAATATGAAAAATATTTAAAATCTGTCGACAACACAACTCGCTTGTAGATTCTTCTGTACAAACTCAACATATATACAAGTTTCAAAAATTTGTCATCCATGATTGTCAGATGATGGGCGGAATGGGGAATGTTGTAATACATCAAGTGGCCACTTAACCCAGCCAATGACAGGTCATAAGCCCTGTAAACGCCTAGATAACCCACATTCGTTTCCAGAGTTTCTCTGTCTCTGTTGAGATATCAATAATATATTTGTTCAATCAAAGAATGGTGAAGCTAATGAAGTTACTTTTGACAAGCAGGATAAACATTTAGAGAATAAATTATTCATGCGCATTTGTATTTTTAGAGGACAAGAACATCTTTGGCGACCTTGAAGACGGTGCAGTTCTTCCGCCTGGTGAGAAGCCAGTATTCAGCTGGCGTCGTGATGGCAAGCCCTTCGATCCTGAAGAGCGCTTTAAGGTCCTTTTGGGTGATGATGAAGATTCCCTAGCGCTTGTGTTCCAACATGTCAAGCCAGAAGATGCCGGCCTTTATACTTGCGTTGCTCAGACCTGCGCAGGAAACATATCATGCTCTGCCGAACTCACTGTTCAAGGTTTGACTTTTATTAGCTTTCAACACTTTTAATGTTGTTTTCATCCCTGCAGCTCTCATTTGTAATGAAATCATGAAATAAGTTCTGTACGTCAGAGGCTATACTTTTTTATATGCCTCTGATGGACACTGTTACCAATATTGTTGCTGTCCTGCAGCTTAAGATCAATTGAAGTAGTATTTTTTTTTACTAAACTACAAACATATTTGCCCTTCTCAGGTTCCGTAAACCAATTGATGAGAGAACCTGAAAAGCCATCTCTAGTTATTGAAACTAGAGAAACTCAAGTATCTGTTGGAGGTTCTGCCATGTTAGAACTTCAATGCAAAGGATTTCCTAAACCCGATATACTCTGGAAACATGATGGAAAAGTTGTTGAACCAGGTGGCAGATACAAGTTAGTTTTCAAAATTTACTTTTCTAAAAAATACATTTTTTTTAGATTCCCTCAGATCCATTATGTTTCAAAATATCATAATTTTTAGATTTTTGTATGAAGATGCTGAAAGCATGTCTCTTGTCATCAAGAATTGTACCCCTCAAGATGCTGGATTATACACAATCCATGCAAAGAATGAGCTTGGAGAAGACACTACAGAAATGCAACTGATTGTCAAGGCCGCTCCTAAGATAAAGAAGAAGGTAGAAAATCAGACATGCATGACTGAGCAAGTTTATAAGATGACAATCGAGATCGAAGGATCTCCTACACCTGAAGTGACAATCTTCAAGGATGGAGTACAACTGACCAACTCGGAACACTTTAAAATCACAAAGGAAAGTGAGGAAGTTTACTCATTGACTGTTAACAACACAACCATTACAGACACTGGATCGTACTCGGTGATTGCGAAAAACGAAATCAATCAATGTTCAGACTTTTGGCAATTGCGCGTTACTTCTCCACCTAAACTAACACAGAAACTTGGTGGAACAAGGGAATGCAACGAAGGAGAAACCATTACCTTCCAAATTAAATGTGAAGCTGATCCTAAGCCAACTGTCAAATGGTAAGTCTACATTTTATTTTGTGAAATGAACTATCGGAATTACAAAACGTATTTGTGTTATTTTTATTGTTTAATGGAATTCTATCCAGGTTTAAAGATGGCAAGGAGATTACAGAGAGCTCTAATGTTAAAATAACTTCAGATGGCTCAACATTCACTCTAACCATTTCAAATGTTACACGAAAGAAACAGCCAACTACAGCTGTGAAGTTACCAATAGTCACGGAACATCTAAAGACAGCGCAAGGCTTAATGTTCGCTGCGCTCCTCAGTTCACACAGAAGTTGACTGATACAAAGGCAAACGAAGGATCACTCAATTTCGAACTAGTAGTCAGCATTGATTCATTCCCCAAGCCAGCAGTAAAATGGTAAAAACAAAATATTTATACATTAATAATTACTATAATAGTATTATTGACTAAACTAAAAACACTTTCATTTTCATTTTGTTAAAGGTACTATGGGGATGCTGAAATTACGGAGAAACGCACTGAATTCACTCGCACTGATGAAGGCGATAGCTACAAATTGATAATGAAGGAAGTGACAACTGAAATGTCTGGAAAATACTCCTGCAAGTCACTAATGAATTTGGATCTGATGAATCTTCTTCAACATTCACAGTTTTTAGTAAGCGATGAAAATCAGTATCTTTATTTATAAATAAATATATTTGTAGGGCAATTTACATAAGTTGCAATAATTTAAAGAGAAATGAGATCTTAATTAAAAATATAAAATCAATAACCCAACATAACCTCTCCACAACTGAGGTTGGTTCTTGTAAATTAATAAACAAATAAAATGTTAAATCCGTACATTTCGAAACCAAATATGCAAAAATGTATTTAAACATAAAAAACTTTTGAAAGTATTTTTTGTCCAAAACTGCCGTAAAATAAAAAAAAGGCGTTTGATTAAATTAAATTTAGGATAAAATTGGAAATATTATATTATATTCTTCACTATGCTTTTTAAATGATTTTGACGATATTTGTTATATTTCCCAATAGGTAAACCAAAGATCACAAAGAAACTTGTGGATATGACCGTGGACGAAGGGGCCACCCTGAAGTTGGAGGTGGAGATCGAGGGGTGCCCCGACCCCAAGGTGAAGTGGTACCGCGACGGCCAGGAGGTGACCACAGACGCCCGGGTGAAGATAGAGCGAGACAGCAAGCGCTTGGAGAACTACAGCCTCACGCTCAACCTGGTGAAAGAAGCGGACGGTGGAGAATATGAGGTCCGAGCTATCAACGAAATGGGCACTGTCTCTTGCAAGAGCATTGTTGTCGTACACAGTGAGTACTACCTTATCACAATAATAGGTAGTTCAAATTTGTACCTGGGAAGCATGGAACATCATGTCCATTTTGATCATTTTACAGGAGAGGAAAAAACTATTTGGTTTATTATACTACACTATCTCCATTATTCCTGGAGATAGTGTAGTATACCCCTAGATAGAGGGAAAAAAGTACATAGAAATGAAAAGGGGGTGCACGATGTTCTATGCTTTCCAGGTACAGAAATAAAAACAACAAACTAAACATGGATAAAATGTTGATGTTTGTTTTATAAATCTATACACTCATAGGTACATTGTCTAAACCAGAGTTAGACAAACTTAGGATACTTGTTCGTAAGTACCACATTATTTGCATCCAAATAATCAAATACAGGGTGGCTCGCGGCAGACGTATGAATTTGAAAATGAAATAAAACGTGGTCTGTAGCAAAATCATAATTTTTTTAATTTATGTCCTTATTCTTTGAAGCATTTCCACTGGAATTTTGGACATTTGGGCTTAACTGTTATTTTTGAGAGCCTGCAGGGTCTTGAGATGACCGTTATAAACAAAAGATTTCAGGTAGAAAAAAATCACAAGGGGCCAAAACAGGAGAACGTGCTGGCCAGTTCAAATCGCGGAAAACGAGGCGCCCGCCCGAGGAATATGTTTTGCAAAAATTCCATGCAAACCTTCTTGGAAACCAAATTTTCTGACGGCAAACCATCTTGTAGGGGTGCAAATGAAGGTTTTTATTAACGATGTGTTGAATGGAACGTCTCAAAAAGCTTAAGACACCTGTCTGTTTCTGAATTAAACGCCTGGGAGATTGTTCAATAGCAGCTCAAACCCTCTCGATGTTTTCTGGGATAGTGACGGTAATCTGAGGCTTCCTTCTTATCGTGGATACATTTTCAGTGTCTTGAAATGCATTCACTCACGCAAGAATAAGATTTCGATAGGGAATTCGGCCGCGGGGGGCAATATTGAATGTTAAACGGAAGGCATGCTGTACGCGAACGATAAGCAAGCGATCGAAAAATAGGTCTGCATACATAAAACACGTTATTCAATGAGTGGTTCATTGAATAACGTGTTTTATGTATGGAGTGCCATTATTGCTACTGGCACTACAAGAAATATAAATTTTCCGTCTTCCTCTTTTCCATAAACCTACTTTCAATCTTCTACGGCTTTTAAAAAAGGAATAATGCCATTTTCAAATCCATACTCTGTCGCGAGCCACTCAGTACTTTAACTAGATAAATAGACGGCAGTAAAAAGTACGTAAAAAAACTTTTGTTTGTCAATGCAAACAAATCCAACGTGGTGTGGAATCTTTAGTTTTCAATGTAAGCGATTGTTTGCCAACCTCTGGTTGACATTAAACTGTAAATTTGATAATAGGTGTTTTGTTTCCAAGTCATGAAAACTTTGATCTATGAGCGACTTATACGTTAGATCGTAAAATAAACACAAAAAGAAAAGATGTATGCACTGAATATAAAAAAATTAGAAAAGTAATACCTATATTGAAACTTTTTTGTATTCTTTTTATTTAGAAAATGTTGTGAAAATTGTATTATTATTCTTAACTAGATAGATCAAAGTAATAGAAACATAACTATCTACATCTACGCCATCAGAAGTGCACATTTATAATGTTTTCCTTTTATTGAGATAGTATTCCTAGGCACGCTCATTCATGGAGCAAGTAAGTACAAATGCATAATGGAGAATGCAACCAAGAATGTTTTTATCCTGTGTGATGTTACAATCGGACCACATGGAAGTGGTTTTGATTGCTATTTTTAATGAATGCAGCATTATGACATTAGTACTAGACTTAGTATTAATTTAGTGCATTCTTAAAATATCTTTTGATTTAAATGCATATTGAGTTATCACAATATATAATCAAATGTTATGTCCCATGTCTTGTTATTTTTACTATGGGTTTGTTCACAAATTTTAACACAGCTTATCAATTTGAAAACGCTTTTAAAATATGTCATATAAGATTTCTTATTCGAGAAAAAAATAAGCCTGGCATGTCCAAACAATGATCGGCTATTCCTATCAAATTACATTTGTGAACATTCTCTTTTTTCTTGCTCGTTTAAATACAATAACACTTTCAAATCACTGTGAATGTTGCTATAGAATCCAAGCTGAATTTTATATTTGCATTATCACATTAATAAATAGACTCATACAAACATAAATTATCATTATACTGTCCCCATCCAGCTCAAGAAAATCACCAAGAGATTTGAGAAACACGAACTTACTACCGAATCTTTGGAGGATGCTTCTTTATCCAAAAAGTCTATTGAAGATGAAGTAGAAGAAAATAAAGTTCCTAATAAAGGAATAAAATCTAAGACAGATTTCGATATTATTGAAGAAGTTGAGTTAGATGTTAAAACAAATAAACTAAACGATTCCGACTACACAGAAGTAGACAAACCGGAAATTAAAAAAGGAGAAAAGGGAGTATTAGGAAAAGAGAAAGTGGAACAAAAATCAATGGCTGATGAAGAAGGGATCAAGCAAAAGAAGGCAGAGAAGGTTGACGCTGCTCCCAGTAAGCAAAAGGGGGAATCTGAAGGTATAAAATTAATTACATACACCAATACAAGAGTAAAATCCTTTTTCAATTATTTTCAGGAAACAACATTCATTTTCTTATGTTTTGCATGTTTTATCTTTTACATAAAGATATTAACTTAATGGCTTTCAAATGCATTTGGTCCAAGCATGCTTGGAGTTTATGTTTAGGACTGTTTTTGGGCGAATGTTGAGTGAGTGTGTTATCTAGGCCAACGCTCTGTGGAAACTGTCACCACATTCAGGAGAGGCGAAGGTGAATCTATCATAGTAACAGTGGTCAGCAGCACTCGCTCACATGAGGCCATTGTATCAGGTCAGTATACCGCTTTATTTATTAGCTCTAAAACAATAATGTCAACATAGCTTACATTCGTTTTCATAAACCAGACTTGACTTCCACAAGCCATAAAATTAAACTATTTCTATGATTTGTTTAATCTAATTTTCATGTATAATAATTTGATAACTTGTGTGAAATATCTTAAAACACCTAGAATTCCAGTGTTCACTAACCAATTCGTAAAATATAGGTCCTGCAGAAACACACACATTACACAAAATGTCTGCTACATCAATGATTTACGAAGAGGATTCCGAATACGAAGGAGAACGTCGACATATAATTGCTCCTAACCGACCGCACAAAACTTCTCTCGAGGTAGAGGAAGTTGCTACACATAAGTATACACAAGATGAATCAGGAGGCTTTTACATTTCTGATATTTACAAAAGAGGGAATCACGGTATAATCGAGGAGCCCGCTGACTCTGAAGGAGATTGGAATTATTCCGATCAAAATAAGCTATCAGTTAACCGGGGTGTATCCATACTTTCACTTTCTGAAGATGATTCAACAGCTTCTTTTCAAGAAGAGAGTTTTTCAGAAAGTGGTGAAATTGAAGAAAAAGTTATTGCAGAAAAACTTCATAGAATTATCGAAAAAGATATGAGTGATGAATTTTTAAATAAAAAACTAGATAGTCTTAGCAATGGGTATGGTTATAGTGGCCAATCAGAATTTGTTCAAACTTGTGAATACGAAACTAGTGAAACTGTCAAGTCAAAAAATGCAAAATATGGTGATTTTGTAGGCATGCCAAATATTGAAAACATTGATACAATGAATGCCAAACAAAATTTGAAATACGAATCTGATTTTTCCACCATCAAGATCGAAAATTACATTCTCAGATGAAGATGATGAAATGGAAGACCTATTTAGAAGGATCAAAATACAGAGAAACAATTTAGGTGATATTCTTCAAAAGGAAGGTCAGAGAAAAATTGAAAACCTCTCAAAAGTTCTTAAAAGAAATTCAGTTTTGGAAGAAATAGACGAAACTAGTGAAAGAATACCAGAAAGAAGAAATGAACATATTGTGAATGGATATAGTAAAAATGAGTTTTTTTTAGAGGAAGATGTTTTTTTTAATAAAAGTGATATTCTTGAGAAAGAACTTAAAAAAATGAGTAATATGCCACCAAAAGCGGAAGGAAAAAAATGTGAAGGTAATTCTTTTAATAAAATGCAAGTATTTATTACAGCTTCTGCCATTTGCATTAAATATTAATACGGTTTAAAAAAGTGCTTCAAGTAAAATTACTCTAAGTATTTATATAATGCAGTATTTTCGCATCCACATTCATAATTTTAACATGTTCATACAATTATCTATTTTAGATGCATGAATAAAGTTTTAAGCTTAACACTTTTTATTAACTTATGGCCAGAAAGGTGTCCAATGTATCCGGTTTAAGAGGGTAAGAATATTTTCAGGATGGACAGTTTCAAATGTTCTGTAGACTTGATATGTGTCATTTAACCTAAATTGGAATTAATCCATAGCCATTGCCGAGATAACAAGTGCCGAAATGGATGATGGAAACGTTTACGAGTCTCTACCGATGGAGTACAAGGTGTTTGCACGCGGTTTCCCCAAGCCCGCCGCCAAGTGGACGGTTAACGGGGAGCCCATCAAGCCCAGCCAGCGAGTCAAGATATCCGAGGATGGGGACTGTTATACACTGCACATATTAGACACACAAATGGTAGACGCAGGATTGTACCAATGCGAGATCAGCAACAAACTTGGAACATTCGCCCACAAGGCTCAATTGTCCGTTACCTGTAAGATTTTTAAATTACTTTTCCTCTAATAAATGTTTTCAAGAGAATTTTTTTGTTGTTTTATAACATTGCCGCATTTTAAAATACCTATGCCATTGCTAAAAACCTCCTATGTACATATTATCATCAATAGTATTATAATGTTTAAAAACATTGTGTAGTGTGAAGCATTGAAAATCATAATTAAGATGGAAAATAAAAATTTAAAAACTATTTTTAGCTGCCAATGAATTACGCAAGCCAAAGTTCACAGGCCCACTGCAAGCACAAAAAGTTCCACAAAGGGAACCAGTTACAATGACGGCTGTATGTACAGCTGATCCTGTACCAGAAGTGGCATGGTTCCACAAAGAGGAAGAGATTATTCCAGATGCTACAATTAAACTGTCGAAGGAACACAAGGAAATTGAGAACAACTTGAAGGAATGTACATTTAAGTTACATATTCCAACAGGTAATATTTTTGCAGTTGATTGATTGTGAATGTGATGTAAAATAACTAATCTCATCTAATCTGATTATTTTTAACAATTTATTAAGGTCGCTATGCTGATACTGGAGAGTACACTATTAAAGCAAAGAATTGTTATGGTGAGGGTGAAAGTAGCGCAAGGCTTGATATTCTTATCCGGCCAGAAATTGAATCCCTCAAGGACATTACTGCTGTACCATATGAAGAAACTGAATTCATTGCAGTCATCCATGCCAACCCTATTGCTGAAATTACTTGGTAAATTTTACTTTACTATTTTAATTTACTTTTACATATTCACACAGATTATGAAAAAATTATCATTTGTAAATTCTTTGTTTAAAGTCATATAAACATTACTAAACACGCTTTTTGTTTTAAAGGAGTAAGGATGGAATGGTAATCGTACCTTCTGAAAACCACAAGCTAGTAGAAGATCTTACCAAAGAACGATACAAATTAGTCTTTACAGGACTAAAAATGGAAGATGCCGGAGTGTATAAACTTGAAGCCAAGAACAGCGAAGGATCTTGCACTCAACAAGCTAAGCTGAACATTCAGAGTAAGGAAATTTCATTTTAACTATGTACAATTGAACAATTATCTAACAATTTAAGACATGAAATTTTACATCCAGTATTACAGGTTATTTTTTGTTGATATTTTTTTTAAGGTGAGAAGCCGTCATTCTCCAAAAAGCTGGAGAGCTTGAAAGTTAAGGATTATGATGACATTACACTTAAAGTCAGATGCACGGGTATACCCACACCAACAGTCAAATGGTCAAAAGATGGCAAAGAGATCACACAAGACGAACGCCACAAGATAACTACTACTCATGAAGGACAAGTTGACAGTGAATTTACCATTTCCCATTTCGAAGCCTCTGATGCTGGCGAGGTACAGTGATGTCTAATAATAACATTTTAAGTGTTATATCTACGCAACACTTTTTATCCTAGACATTTTTTATTGGTTACAGTACTCGGTTATTGCTGCTAATGTTGTTGGAGATGTACAGACTATGGCTCAACTGAAGATGGCCCAAATCGCACCAGGATTTGCCCAGAAACTAGACAGAGCCACGGATGTGGATGAAGGCGAACCCCTTGAACTTAAGGCCAAATTAGATGGCAGCCCTATACCTACTGTAAAATGGTAAATTGAACTTAGCATTAAAAAAATATTATAAAATATTAATATAAATTCTATTAACACTTAAATTCTCTTTCAGGTACAAAGATGGTGAAGAATTGAAAGCTGATGAGAGGCTCCAACTGACAGGTTTGCCTGACGGAACTGTGAAGCTTCTCATTCAGGAGTGCAAGCCATCTGACTGCGGCGCCTATAAACTTGTGGCCAAGAATCCCAATGGGGAAACATCTGCACTTTGCGCAGTTGCTGTGAACCGTAAGTTGTGATATTCATAAGGTTATATTATAAACAATTTCAATGTAATCATATTTAATAATTTACTTTAATTATAATAAATATTTTTTAGCATCACCACAAAAGCCGATTTTCCTTAAAAATTTGGAAACAACAAAAGCTGTTGTCGGGCAAGCTCTAAAACTAGAGGCCCAAATTATGGCATTCCCTGCTCCTGAAATCAAATGGTTCAAAGACGGTACATTTTTTTATATATCAAAATAAAATACGAATAATTTTTTTTATAAAATGCCGACAAAAAGATTTTCTCATAATATAATACACAGTTCCATATTTTTTATCTTTTTTAAAAATTTGAATGAATTTCTAGGACTACCAATTAGGCCATCTCAAACTGTTAACTTTGTCAACCAACCTGGCGGACTTATAGGTTTATCTATTGATAATGTGAAACCGGAAGACGCTGGAAAATATACGGTGACGATATCGAATAGGTTAGGAGACATTACAGGAAAAGCCAAAATTGATGTAGAACAAAAAGAAAAGAAACCCACATTCTTTGCAGAACTCCAACCCACCAATGTAGTTGAAGGCTTCCCTGTTAAATTGGAAGTTCGTTGTGTTGGTCATCCATCTCCGACAGTTAAATGGTAAGGCAGAAAAAATTCACTGGTCACCAACTACTACTACTTTCTCTTATCTGTAGTGAATGGTGTATAGGGCACTGCATCTGTACGCATTAGTAAAATTAAATTGATTATAGCATACTATGATATTCTAGGACGCATAATGGAAAAGAAGTTGTACCAGATGGTAATCACATAAAGATTACCGAGCTCCCTGATGGCACATGCTGTCTTATTATTGACAAAGCTCGTCCTGAGGATGCGGGAGAATATGCAGTCAGTGCGTCCAATGACAAAGGAACAGTCTCCAGCAAGGGAACTCTTAGTGTATCAGGTAAGAAAAATCATACTCTTTCAAGGTGTATTTAAACATAAGGATCATTTTAACTTTTTGCATATTTTTCATTTAGGTAGAGGCGATGAAAGCTTACCAGAAGAAAGACCATTCTTCTTGCATGCTTTACGAGATGCTACTACTGAGGAAGGTTCTCCTTTAATTATGGAAGCTCCGTTTGCTGGAAACCCAATACCTGATGTTTGCTGGAGTAAAGATGGGGTCCCACTTCAACCATCTGAGCGAATCACCATCACTTGCGATGGCAAAAAGGTTAATACAATTCATTCATACATAACATTATCATCATCATTATTACACCATATCTGCTTCCTATGTGGAGCATAAGGATTTCACAAACTACCTCCAAGCTAAGCGATTGGTTGCCATAAAATACAAATAGATAAATCTAGAAAAATATTGAAAGTGAATACATAAATTACAGGTTGGCTTAGAAATAAAGCCAGCAGACCTCTCAGACGCTGGAATGTATACTTGCAAGTTGGTCAGTCCACTTGGAGAAGACAGTAGTACTGCGAAAGCAAACGTAAGGAAAGTTTTCCAGTCTCCTATTTTCACGCAGAAATTCACAGATTTACAACAGGTAAGCTTTTATTGTATAATTATAAAAGTCATAACATTAAATAAAGTACGAACACAACAGGATATTAAAAACCCAATAAACTATTCCAGCTGCCTAACTTTGATGCCAAATTCCCAGCCAGAGTGCTTGGAGTTCCACAGCCAGAGATTACCTGGTATGTCAATGACCAACCCGTCCACGAGTCTGACAAATATCATATCAAGAGAGACGGAGATGCTTGTTGTCTTTATGTTAGGGACTGCAAACCTGAAGACTCTTGCAAAATCAAATGCATTGCCAAGAACAAGGAGGGAGAAGCCAAACTTCAAGCCACTCTCGATGTTGTAGACAAAATGTGAGAACTTTTCATATTTATGTTTACTCGCTGATAAATTATTTTCTTTGTACATTTTATTCAAGTCTTGCATTTTTTACCAAAATAGAGAAAAGAGGCAGAAGATGGAACCACCATCTTTCCTGAAGAAGATTGGCGACACTGAAGTGTACAAGAGTATGACAGCTAAATTCACAGCTTGCGCTACTGGCTCTCCTGAACCTGAGGTAATTATAATAAATAAAGCCAGTTGTATTATGTATTATTACACAGATAAACATTTTTGATGGTCTACATTGGTGTAATCTTTTAGGTGGAATGGTTCCGAAATGGCGATAAACTATTCCCAACTGAACGCATCCGTATGGACCGAGAGGGCTCAGGTTTACTCCGTTTGTCCATTCTCGGCGTAGACCCGGCCGATGTTGGCCAATATTCCTGCAGAATATTTAATCCACACGGAGAAGATATCTGTCACGCTGAACTTAGTTACGATTGTAAGCCATTTTCATCACCTTTATCCAAATAATATAATTTTTGTTACAAGTAATATATCTTCATTTTCCATGTTTAGCTTTGGAGCCGAGAACAAAACGACCACTAGCAGATCAGTACAGCGAATTTGATAAACTTAAAAAAACTGGCGTTCCTATGCCATTGGCAGATAAGCCTATTATATCCAGAATGATGGATCGTCGCCTTACATTATCATGGAAACCATCGATTCCACACGGACCACGTTTCCCAGTGACATACCAAGTAAACATCACATTTATTTTATTTGCATATGAACACTGTTAGTGTTTTATCGATGATTATCATGTTCTATATTATTTTTAGGTTGAGATGTGCGAGCAGCCAGATGGCGATTGGTTTACAGCCCGCACTGGAGTCCGTTCTTGCGCTTGCGATATTCGCAATTTAGAACCATTCCGTGATTATAAATTCCGTATTCGTGTGGAGAACAAGTATGGAATAAGTGATCCATCACCATTTGCCATCACCTACAGATCCAAACTGGAACCTGATCCACCTAAGTTCATTCCGTATTTGGACCCGGGAATAGACTTTAGACCAGAGACATCTCCTTACTTCCCTAAAGACTTTGATATTGAGAGACCGCCTCATGATGGTTATGCGCAGCCACCAAAATTCTTGAGACAGGAACATGACACCCAATATGGTATTAAAAATCACAATAGTAATCTGTTTTGGTTTGTTTATGGATACCCCAAGCCCAAAATGACTTACTATTTCAATGATGAACTTATTGAATCTGGTGGAAGATACGACTGGAGTTACACAAGAAACGGACAAGCTACATTATTCATTAACAAGTAAGCATTAGTCTTTAAAGCTTTTAATAAAACAGAAAATAACAAAATAAATTACCAAAACTATTTTCAAATTTTAGAATGCTAGAAAGAGATGTTGGAATGTATTGAAGCTGTTGCTACTAATGAACACGGAGAAGCTAGGCAAAGGGTACGCATGGATATTGCAGAGTACCCAGTCTTCATTCAACGTCCTGATGAAACTATCATCATGCTCCGCAAGTCGGGTCGGCTAGAAGCAAGAGTAACAGGAGTTCCCTATCCAGAATTAAAATGGTACAAAGATTGGCAACCACTTGCCGCTAGCAGCCGAATCAAGGTAATAAAATAACGAAATATTGAACATCAATAATCAAGTCATGAAGTTATTATACTTCCGTGGATTAAGTCGAAAAATTGAAATCACTATTCAAATTAAGATTACGCAACTTTTTAAAGAATTCTATCCAAACCCTTTTTTCAGATTCAGTTTGTTGAACCTGACACAAGCATTTTAATCATCAATGATGCCATATTGAAGGATGAAGGATTATATTCTCTCAGTGCCAGAAATGTCGCTGGCGCAGTGAGCTCGTCGGCCATGGTTCATATTGAAGAAAATGAACAAGAGTATTCTTACAGAACTTACACCAAAGCGCCTACCATAAAGCCAAAATCTAAACCTTTCGAAGACCTGTATGACTTGGGTGATGAATTGGGTCGTGGCACACAAGGTGTCACTTATCATGCTGTAGAAAGACTAACTGGTAATACTATTTTCTAAATTAATTCAGTATAACTTATATTTATTACTTTTTAAGATTCCCAAACTTTTGAATTCAATTCATTGTGAATAGATCCTACCTGTAACAATTTGATTTAATTTTTTACCAGGTCGTAACTACGCTGCAAAGATAATGTACGGCAAAACAGATCTGCGACCATTCATGTGGAATGAAATGGAAATCATGAATTCTCTGAACCACCGCAAAATTAATCCGTCTCCACGATGCTTATGAGACCAACCGTACTCTACACCTCGTCACAGAATTGGCTGCCGGTGGAGAGTTAGTCAAGGATAATCTTCTGAAGCAAACTCACTTCACAGAAGGAGAAATAGCAGGATACATCAGGCAGATACTCTGGGGATTGGAGCATATGCATGACCTCAATATTGGTCACATGGGGTTGACGGTTAGTTACTTGTTTTCTTAGCTGTTTAATATTGAGTTTATTCTTACGATTTTGACCATCTTATGACATTAGTTACTTATGAAGTTTAAAACTTTTTATATCTAATACTGTTTATTTTTTCATAATTCAAGATTGGAGATTTATTGATCTCACATCCGGGTGGTGACGATCTGAAGATCTGCGACTTTGGTCTTTCACGTCGCATTCAGTATGGAAAGTTAGCCAATCTGGACTATGGAATGCCAGAATTCGTATCACCTGAAATTGCCAACAATGAGGGAGTAGGACTTAACACTGACATGTGGAGTCTGGGTATTATCACCTATATTTTCTTAGGAGGACACTCTCCATTCAAGGGAATTAATGATAGGGAAACCCTTACCAACATCAAGGAAGGCAAGTGGGAGTTTAGGGAAACTGAGTGGTGGAGCCGAATCAGCTCAGAAGCTAAGGACTTTATCACCAAACTGTTAGTCTACCAATCCGAAGGTCGTATGGATGTTAAAACAGCACTTAGACATCCCTGGCTGCTATATGCCGACAAATTGCCTCATGACGCATATCAAATTAGCACAGATAGGCTGAAAAATTACTACAACTCTTACAGGTACCACTCACACACAATATGATACACACAGTATGATTGTTTTAGTCTACAACATTGCCTAATAAATTCCATACTATTTATTTATAGAGACTGGATGAGCAGTGCATCCTGCCGTACATGGTTCAGGAGACGTCCACTGAGTGGAGCCTTCGAGCACCCATCCCGAATGGTGTACCCACCGGGACATGTTTACACTCCAGAAAGAAGTCCGGAGAGGCCTTCACGTTCTCCTCGTCACCCCGGAACATATGACAACAATACACATGTCTATGAACACCCAGACTATGAGATTGGTATGATCAAGTCTGAAAGTCAGTAAGTATCCTAGTACAAAGCATACTACTACTACTACTTTCCCTTATCCAATACAAACATAGGGCACTACGTTGGTGCACCAAGTTCAGTGTATATATATGGTCAAAACATAACATTTGTGTATATTGCATACAGTCCATATTTTTATGGCTAAATTATGGATCAATAATTTGATAAATTGGGTACTAAATTAGCTGTGTAATTTTAAAATATGAATTTTTCAGCTACCAAAATGGTCCAGATACTTATCTTTTACAATTGCGAGATGTAGATTTCCCTGTTCGTCTACGTGAATATATGAAAGTGGCTACTAATCGAAGCCCAGGATTTAGCAGCTCTGTTTCTGATACTTATGATTGGAGGGTAATGATTTTTTATAATGCCTAAGTATTTTTTAAATAATCTGAAGCTATTGTAGAAATTTCTGAATTGTATTGAAATTTTTTAGACACCAATAATTCGTGAGCGTCGGCGATTCACAGATGTAATGGATGAAGAAATTGATGATGAGCGCAAGGAACGCATTAATAAATATGGGTCAGCAGATACATACACTTTAAGAAGGATTCGTCATGAACTGGGATCTAGACTCGATAGCTACGCTGAAGCAGAGGCCATAATAGAATCTAAAAAAGATGGCCAATTACCATTCTTCAGGGAAAAACCACAAATTCTTCCGATTTTGGACAATCATCCTGCAGAACTCGTATGTTTTGCTGTTGGAGAACCGAAACCAATCATTCAATGGTTTAAAAATGATATGGTTATTGCTGAAGGAAACAGGGTTAAGATAACGACTGATGAAGATGGAAGATCGATTCTTAAGTTCAATCCAGCTGTGGACCATGATGTGGGAATATACAAAGTAGTCGCTCGTAACCGAGTAGGACAGACGGTGACGAGAACACGTGTCGTACAAGCGTCTGTCCCCGATGCACCTGATAGCCCTACAGCTGCTGAAACATCAGACACGGAAGTACTGCTCAGGTGGAAACAACCCAAGGATGATGGTAACTCCGCAGTTCTGTGCTACAGCCTGCAATACAAGGAAGGTGATAAAGTAGATTGGATTGATGTTGCAAGCAACATTGATCATGAATTTTACGTTGTAAAGGATCTCAAACCAAATGTGAGCCATCAATTCCGTTTATCTGCTCGCAATCGTATCGGTTGGAGCGAAAAGGGAATCCCAACAAAGTTAATTAAAACTAAGGAAGAGGGAGGTGCGAAAATTCAAATAACAAGAGCCATGAAACATTTACAACAAATCACTGAATCTGGACAGGCTATAGTTTTAGATGAAGAAAAGCCGAAACTTGATTACTCTTGCGAAGAAAATCCCATAGAGTGGAGCTCAGACAGTAACTTGACTGACAAATATAGTTTCATTTCTGAACTGTCCAGAGGGAAGTTCTCCGTAGTGGTTAAAGGAATTGACAAAGCAACCGATGCAGTAGTAATAGCAAAACTCTTAGAGTGTCATTCAGAGACAAACGATCAAGTCACCCGAGAGTATGAATGCTTAAGACGTTTGAGGCACGAAAGAATAGGAAATCTTTTAGCTGCATACAAAGCACCCAATACTTCTGTAGCTGTTCTGATCTTAGAAAAACTTCAAGGAGCAGATATTTTAACATACTTTTCTAGTAGGCATGATTATACAGAACAAATGGTATCGACAGTGATTTCCCAAATATTGGATGCACTTCAATATTTACACTGGCGAGGATTTTCCCACTTGGATCTTCAACCAGATAATGTAGTAATGGCTTCAGTAAGATCAGTACAAATTAAGCTGGTAGACTTTGGATCTGCTTACAAAGTCAGCAAACTCGGAACTACTGTACCACACGTTGGAAGCTTGGAATATATGGGTACTTTTTTATTTATAACAAACATATTTTTGAAATTCAAGACGCATGAACAAACATTTTTACAAGTCAAGAGAAAGATAGAAAAATCTGAATGACTATTTTTTCAAGTGATTTTAACTAATGCACATTGTAACTTATTATTCTATCTTTATCTTGACTTGTTATAAGAACGTAAAATATTTAGCATTTTAAATCATCGCTTCATTCTCAGATGAATAGTGTAAAAATGAATATTTAAAGAAGAAAAAATTATTTTAATGTTTTCTTTCCAGCCCCAGAAATAGTGAACGATGAGCCAGCTTATCCACAGACAGACATTTGGTCTGTTGGAGTACTCGCATACATTATGCTATCAGGCGTGTCTCCATTCCGTGGTGTAGATGAAGCGGAAACTAAACAAAATATTAGTTTTGTGAGATTTAGATTTGAGCATCTATATAAGGAATTGACCCAAGAAGCAACAAGATTCCTAATGTTCGTATTCAAGAGAACGCCATCCAAGAGGCCGCTGGCAGAGGAGTGTCATGACCATAGGTGGCTTATGGCCAGTGATTTCATGATTAAAAAGAGAGAGCGAGCTGTATTCCTCGGCAACAGATTAAAGGTACATGTTCCTTTTAATACACATTTTCCTTTTTCTACACTAATACCAAGTAAACTACCTTAGCCCCGTATGAAAAAATCTTAACATTTGTCGCATCTGACTGGCAGTGATATATTCTTGGTTCGGATGCAGTATATGTGTTAAACGCTACACTTAAAAAATGTATTAAGATAATACTGTTAATAGCTTTTTCTCAACAAAGATTTTATTCATAAAATATTGAAACTAAATATTTTTGTTTACTTAAACTTATCAGTTAAATTTCATTTGCCCTAGAATACTAAATACTTCTTTATGTGGATTAGGAGAAAATATATGAAATAAAAAGGATATATGCCATTTTGTAATATTTAATTTGATAAATAACAAAGTTGCACACTTTTGCAGGAATTTTCGGAAGAGTATCATAATCAAAAGGCCAAGGAAGCTACTAAATCAGATTCATTATCAGGGGCTTTCGGAAGCAACACGCCGAGGATAACCCGCTCAAACAGTATACAGGAAGAGCTCATTACATCCTTCTAACTTCACTAATATCTACTCTAATGGTTTATGAGTATCAGCAATCAAACAAACATTTAGTTTTATCTATTTAAAATACCTAAAGTGCAATTATGTATAAATGAATGTGACAATTTTGACATTATATTCAACCAAATGTGTTTTGATAATCTTTATTATTCTTTTTGATGCATATACTATCTAGTCATCTGTATTTTATATGAAAGTCCACGATCTGAAGTATTTCCTTTCATATTTGTTCTTCACATTGCCCTTTTTGTTATTTATATTATGTAAATTTAATTACTTTAAGAATAAATAAATTAATGATTTATAATGACTTGACATTTATTTACAAACATTTTAATTTATCTGTTGAAGTCAAAGTCTGCAACATATTTTTTGCGAGTCATGGAATTATAGGAGAAAATAAATTAGAGGGAACAGTAATTTATTGAATAGCTATCTAAATGAGTACCTACCTACTGTTAGTTGCCTTGATTCATTTTACCGGTTAACAAATATTCCTTAACTATTGTTTAACATATATTCCTTAACTATAGTTTGAAATTCATTTTTATCCTTTTGATATAATTCAGCTGCATCAATATTTAATGGGTCCTCAAAATTTAGTAGATCCTGTAACAAAAAATTACACAATTATTTAAAACTAGAATTTTGAGATATTCTTGATGTTTTGAAAAAATACACTGGTTTTATTAACGTATTTGTTCAGTAACAATATAATAATCAGTATAATAATTAAGTTCCATGGGAAATCATGAGCACCTTTGTCTAGTATTAATATAATTTATATTTATGGAAATGAAAGAATCGCCACTATTCAAGCTTTTGTCAAAACATGATACATATTGCGTACGTATAATATATTACAATCAAACATAGCAAACGCCTTCCTCTTTCTCCTGTAACTTTGCCTAAAATAAAAGCCTTCCAGCCGGGCACAAATTCAAGAAATGTGTGCATCTTTTGGGACCAAGTTGGAAGAACTTTATTTGACTTTACAAAAAGAGTGTTTTCTGAACCAGGGTACATCGGATCATAATCAATGTCTACCTTGGAAAGGAGGGAGGGAAAATATATGAAAAGGAGCAAGAATTTAAGAGGTAGGAAATGTATTTTCAACCGCTAGTCATAAATACAAAAATAGATCCAAGACTTACAGTGAATAAAGAGTTGAGACCCCAAACCACATCTTTTAATCTTCTAGTTGGGGCCCATCCAAGACCGTCGATGGAATTTTGTCTCAGAAGAGATAAACATATATCACCATCTTCGCTTATATTGGGGTGCCATAATTTAGTTAAACATTTCACCTTCGGGGGCTGAAATTATAATATTTAATAATAAAATAAAAACATAACCAACTGCTGTGAAGCTAGCTGAAAAACATATAACTGTATTTTATGTACATTTTTAAAGAGTCTATGAGCATTGGAGTGTTACACCCACATTTGTAACTATTTGGCAGCCTCTGTAACGTAATGGCAAAAACACTGAACTCACGATACAGAGGTTCCGGCCTCAATTCTCAGTACGAACACAAAAATGTAAAAAAAATATTTTTCTTAAGCCTGGGTGTTTGTGCTGTTGTTCCCGGTAGTTAAAATAAAATAAAATATATATAGCCTTGCTATAATTAAAATTTAAGTAATTTTATGTATAATTTAAGTATTTGGTATAACGCTTTATTACTTACAGCCATGTTATATTCTTCGGTAACTAAAATGCTGAAATTTAAATATTCCACCAAGCCAGTACCCTTCATCAGGACACACAGTAAGACTGAATTCGCTGAGTGTGTTCGGATCACTAAATACAACACGACAGGTTGCGGGTAAATTTTGTTCCATTTCTTGAACTTCCTTTACAAGGAGTTTATCCCTTACTGAAACTCTTTTAGCATAGTCCGTAATTACATGTTCATCGGATTTATTCCCAGGTGCATCTTTCTTAATCTTTTTTGTCAATGTGATCATTTTGAAAAAATATATATTTACTAATAAACGGTTATTCTCATTATATAAAAATATTTTAAACGTCAAAACTTCTGACACATAATTCAAAAACATACAAACGCGCGACAATAAATGTATAATTAAAACGACATATAGATATTTATATACCTATTATTATTTTTTCGATATTTATTGAATATTCCGGTAATCGAATGATTCGATTATGATAATCGATTATAATCATGCCTACTCAATTTATCTGTGATTTAAACTGCTTTATCTTTTTAGTTTTTAGTTTGTCTCTGCCTTCTCATTTGTCACTTGTATTTTTTTTATATTTACACTTATCGTCATTAATGTCAAGGTGCACATCCGAGAATATTAATTTACAAGCTATTGCACTGGAAAAAAATATATATTTATCAAGCGTACAATAAGTTAAACCATGGCTGAAATTGAGTGGCCTTGGCAGTATAACTTTCCCTCATTTTTTACGTAAGTTCTAAAATGATTCATTTTTGGATAACTAAATAATATACTTACATTTGCATTCATATTTTTAATAGTATTCTATCTTTATAGAATGCTATCATTTCATCGGGCGTGACATAAATATATATCTTATATAGTAGACAATCGAAACTACTATGAGTAACTCGCAGTTCCCAGTAATTTTAGGTAAGAAATACCTATATCTGGGAGAAGGAAACTGTAACGTAGTTTTATCTCTTATTGACACTGGTATGATGCTGCGTTTACGAAAATCACAGAAAAGAGAAATGGTTTCTAATAGAAAACAATTGCTTCTTGAATGTGAATACTACGAAGACATTATGAAAACACTCATGGGCGAAGCATTTATTCAGACTCCAAAAGTAGTAGAATTAAATATTAGTGATGTTTATCATTTAAATGATCAATTAAAACTTGTTCGGCCTCTTTCCCGGCAGCACAAGCAGCTGTATTGTATGTATGGAACTCTCACTATAGACTACACATCCAGCCGAGTATTTCCGCAAGAGAGTCTTCCTACATTGTGCGTAGAGCTGAAATGCAAACAAGGCTGGATGCCGGAAGACTATTTGCAATATGGGAAATGTACATTTTGTATCAAGCAGTATTTAAAGCTGGAGAAAAAACAGACATCAACCCTCAGTCAATATTGTCCGCTTGATCTGTTTTCTGGAAATGTTACAAGAATGAGAAAAGCTATAATAGAACTGATGCTTAATCCTCAAAATAATTTGAAAGTTTTCGGCTCTGGAAAACAAATATTTATTGAGAATAATATTGAAGAGCTCGATGAATTCTTACGAAGCTTCTTTGGTAATTTAGCTTTGAAATCCGTTGATATTAGGGATGTATTTATTAATGTTCTAATTAAGATACTGCTGAATGTCCCACATGCAGATACTTTTGATCACACTCTAAATGATTATCAAAGCTTTCATGATTATGTTTCTGTGAAAAGTCAACTAGTTCCCAGAGCGCCCTGTAATCCCTCTTCTCAGGGGCTGCCAGATGGTTGTGTGTTGAACAAAATATTATTCACCCAAATGCTGGAAAAGGGTAACTTAGTAAATGCAACTGATCTGCCGCCTGATTATCTCTATGTAGAAGAACTGATAGCTATGATTAGAAATTATGAACTTGGCAATACTCTTTGGTTAACCAAATGTACGCCTCTTCAGAAGTATATGATGGCGTGTTCAGCCAAGGATTGTTCTATCATGATTGCCTTGCAGCCATTGGTGTCTAACTGTAAAGAGCTGGTTAAAGGAGAAAACAATATTGTAAATTATAATGGGGTATCGCTTATTAGTAAAATTGGTATTATCGACTTGGACCCAAAACCAGTCAAAAAAATTATTAATCACCGAAAAAGAGATGAAGATGTTTTAGAATCATTTTTACACTTTTATCAAAAATAGTCATTTTTAAAGACGTTTCAATGTATTTTTACTGAATGTTTTTTTAAATTTAATTAAATATATTATAGTTATAAGTATTAAATGTTTTTTAAAGAATTTTTTATACCTTTTATGTTATTTTATCAAATTATAGTTGGAATTATTTAATAAATAATGAATTGTTTTACATAACTTCTTGTGTTTCATTATTTTAGTTTAATGAAATATTATCCCTATCCCTACAGCATAAACAGACTAAATGACATAATTTATGTATTTGCCAAATGAATTAAAAGCTTTAATTTATATGCCGCGGCATCATAAAGTTACCTCCTTATTTTACCTTTTATAAGTTAGAAATTTGGTTTTAAGATTACATTGCAATAAGCGCTCCCGCCCTTGTACATTTTTTTGTAACTATACGCAAAGTTTAAAATAAAATCAAAGTATCTCAATATTACAGGCTTCAACCTCACGCAGAAACCAAGTCAAAGCAACTTCTAGCATGGCGGAACATGATCTTGGACTATTACAAAACCACCCATCAAACAATACTGGATGTAAGTGAAGCGCAGAGAAGTCCCTTGTTCTGTAACTCCACCATAAACAGAAAACTGCCTACTGAAGGGATAGTTTCCGTTCTAGAAGAAATGGCCAAAACCGGTAACGCAGCACCGATTGACAAATCCAAGACTAGGTGGGAAATTTACTGGCATTCTTTAGACGAGTGGGGCAGTATCATATATTCTTGGGCTTGTGATAATGGAATGAACAATACTGTTTGCACACTACATGAACTTATTGAAGGGGACAATACAACCAATGAAGGTAATTATTGCCGTCAATTTTGTTCTACTAAACTACCTATATTTCTTGCACCCTTACGTATGAAGTTACTGTTTTATAAACATTTTAAAATGAATTAATATGATCACTTCAACAATGAACAGCTAAACTAATTATTACATTCTATTAATACATTTTTATATACATGGCTTTCTCAGTTCTTGTATTGCCAAAAAAATCTAAATAATGAAGTCAGTGATTTCATAGTCACCTTCAAAATTCTTGAAATAATTTTACTGAACATGAATGACCTTACTTAAACAAAACTACATAATATATTATATCATTCTACAGACCTATTTATGTGCCTACTCGTGCCTATTTATTAATAATTAGCAATCCATACTGGGAAAATCCCAATATTTTTATCTTACCTTGCAGATTATCATTATTTTATTACTGTGTTGATCCAAAAAAATTTTTACCCACCAAAAAACCTCATCAAATAATTATTTAGCCTCAGAAGCATTTTTTAAGAAATGCCAAGTAACAGTTATGCTTATTATTACATTTTTTTTAATGCATTAGACACCAATAAACATAATACATTTACTGTCGATTATTATTAATTTACTGCAGTTTGTCGTCTAACACATTTTAGTAAACATTTTAAAGCATTATACATTTTGACATGAACTTTATTACTTGTATGTTGTCTTTGGTTTTAGCTGCGCACAATTTCTGCATACTGCACATTATAATTATTTATAGTAGTTTTTGTTCTCTCTTTAGAAACATTTGAGTTCTTATGAAATAATCAAATATTTCAATTTTGGGGCTGCTTTTAAGTAGTCTGAAATAACTGTGGAAGAAAGCTAGAAACAAGCTGTGCTGGAGTAGGATTCGTAGCCAGAGATTCCAATCCGGAGTCTTCAACTCTACCACTAAACCACAACCGGGTTCAATTTACACTTTTTGCTAAATATTCTACTGCCTAATCAAAATTTTATACAGTAAAGATTGATGTAATAGTATCTCTTGCTCTAAGGGCTAACACAACTGTAGCGGCCTAAAAAAAGTGGGTTTTTTTTGTCAATTTTTTTTGTGCGGAAGTGAAGATGATAGAGTAATAATGTTTGGGGTTGTTATTGAGCATATATTTAAATATATTACAAAATATTTTTTTGTAAAATATTACAAAATGAAGACACTGTGGCAATTCTCTGTTTGTTTTTTATACTTTCCCAAAAATACTATTAATGCCTACTAAAAACAATATCATGTCTTCATTATTTATTAAGTATTACTTTGTTAATCCATATTTGTTTTGCAGAGTTTCACGGTTTAGACTCTGCAGTATTAACAAAAGCACTGAAAGCTTTAGAATTAAAAAAATAAGTGTGAATTGATAGATTTCGACGACAACCAAGGCGTTAAATTTTTCTGAATCCCAACAAATGGAGCTTGAGTGAAATGAAAATGCAGTTTACAAAGTTTAAAAAAGTGCAATTTTATTACAAAAATTCAAAACCTTTACACTGTAGTACATACCTACAACAATGACTTTACTTCAAATGTTACTACATGTATAGTTTACATAAGCTTATATAATATTTACAAAAAAAAAAATTGTTTAATTTATGATTGAATATAAACTGGAATAAAACATACCTCTATCTTATAAATAACCTTTTTATTACAAAAACCTTTCTAAATATAAATAATTGCATGCAGCTCTTAACTAGTGAAGAAATCACAGTAAAAAATACACACAAAATATAGACACAACATTCAATTCTAAAAAAAAATAACAAAATCCTTTAAATGTGTTTCATAATATATTCACACAAATTAAATATTTGTACATTATTCTAAAATTGCAGGCAACGTTTAATACTTTTTAATCTATTGTTTTAATTTTTGTACTCCAAAAAATTCACAATTTAATAATTTTACTATTATTAGGTAAGTGGCTATTTATTTTGGAATCAATTCTTACCAGATGTAACTTAGGAGATGTAATAACATATCTAAAAAAAAACATTTTATTACTTACTTAATTTGAATTTCTACATATTTCATACAATCAATATAAATTTCTTAGTGAAAAAAACCTTATCAAGTTTAGTACGGAGTCTAATGATATATGTAACTTCTACTTGAGGTCACCTCGTACTTAATATTACTAAATTCAACTCTCCAACCCTTAATTTTAATACTGGTTTATTCCTTTTGAGTGTTTTAATACAAGAAAAAATTTTGGAATGTTGTGTATAAGGTTAAAATAAATAGAATAAATAGAAACATCAATCTTACAACACATTAAACAATTTTCTAGGATAATGAGTCAAAACCAGGGGAGGTTGAACCATAATAATAATAATGTGGAGGGTAAATAAATTAAGATAGATGATGCTTACATGTATCAAAGGAAAATGAATCATAATGACAAAGGAATTACCTGATATAAATTTATAGTGTAAAAATGTATGTCAATATGTATGTGGTGCCGTCAAACAAATTTTAAATATTGTATTCAATAGAATAGGAGGCTTCATGATTATCGAGTTGGTAGATTTGGTAAAATTTTTGTGTTCTGCACTTGGCCGTAAGATTTTTTACATCGAAATTTTTTTTTTGAAATACTTATATATAAAGGTGTGTCATCTCGCAATTTCTATTTTTATGGAAAAAATATTATAATCATTTTTTAAAGGTTCTCAAAATCATAAATTCATCACAATACCAAACATAAATAAAAATATTTTACGTTAAATATTCTTGTTATAGTCAATTAAATAAAACAATTAATTTGCATTATCTTTTACAAAAAATACTAGTAATCAGTCATTTTGCCAATTTAGTGTAAGTTTTGGTAAATAAATAACTTAATATTTTTATAACAATAACGTAATTATAACTACGTATTCATAACTTCACATATAAATTGCCACTACGAACTTATTATTTCAATTACATTCACACAGTTATGGATCCACTATCTTTATGTGCCTATAACATCTATAAATATATCACATCAATAATATTCATATATTTACAACAAAATATGGCAAAGTACATTAATACAAGTAATCATAGTAGGTATACTACTTTTACAAAATATTTTCCAAATGCTTATTCCCTATCTACATTCTAATTACATACACAAATATATAACTACCTATTGATAGTAGTTTGGAAGAACGTAAATGTCCTTACATTTTCCGCGATTGGGTAAAATAGCCCATGTTGGAATAACTGGAAGTATTGGGTCTGTTTTCGACGAGTATTTTCTTTTGGATTTGTTTTATACAAAATGACGCAAAGTAAAACGTAACTAGTAGAATTCAGATTTTCGATTATCCATATGGTAACATGTACCTACCTACTTGGTAAGGCATACCATGTATTCACATGTGTTATATTAAGATGCATTTTAAAATTTCTCTTGCTGCTTTTGTATCCGAAGCAATTCAAGTGGTCTTTTGCCATCAAATATGGCATGTTTACTTCAGCTTCTTTGATGTAACATAATAATAATATGCTACCTATCACAAATATTCCTATTTAGGATGATTATGTAAACCATATAATATTATATAAATGTATAATTTTGCCAACAGATACCCCCTAGCTCTAGTTTAGCCGTTTCACAGTTTTCACGATTATTTTAATACTTCTTCACTTGTGAACACTAATGTTTTATATGACTAATAATTTTCTAAAATCGTTCATTTAAACTTTCATTGACACAGCCGTTGGAATGTGAGTAATGA
This sequence comes from Micrasema minimum, assembly GCA_022494985.1. Taxonomy (NCBI): domain Eukaryota; kingdom Metazoa; phylum Arthropoda; class Insecta; order Trichoptera; family Brachycentridae; genus Micrasema; species Micrasema minimum. The sequence goes on from JAGVSP010001702.1 coordinate 55,743, forward strand.
TTTTTGTTATCATTGGCGACCAAATGCACTGATGGATCCGGTACGGAGACAACCTTATTACTAGTTGGAGCTTTGTAAAACCACCACGATAGGAAGAAAAATAACAGGGATCCCGCCTTGGCAATAAGAGCCAGTGCCAGCATGTACCTGAAAAGACATGATACTTGTTTAGATAAAATCAAATCAGTCTAATCAAACTTTCCATGCCAAATAGAGTGGTTATCATCAGTTATTTTTAAAGGCATGACGCAATATTAAAAAAAGTTATTAAGTTAATAATATATCATTAGTAACTTACCTGCTCATATACATATTGTTGTAAACTAAACAGGCTCCTTTGCCATCACAAGACTGTTGCCAGAGAATACAGGATTTATCTATTAATATTCCAAATATCAATGGGGCAGGAATGGTTCCCAGAAGACGAACTTTTATCCATTGGATCCCCAAAGCAAATGACCTCTGGTCATCCCGTACACATCTGGAAAATAAAATTGCCATTGTAATGAATTTATATTATTATGCATATTCCGAAGACCTGGTTAATTTTAGTATACTTTTAGGACTCAAGATTGAAATTATTTTACAATTAAAGATTTTTTTAAAATTAATAACTTACTAAAAGTATAATTCTCTTTTATTTAAACTATCATTATGATATCTTTGGTGAGAGTTCTGAGATATATTTGGTTTGTGAATACAGGTGCATTTTTTGTAAGCTTTGGATCCAAGAACACTAGTTTCCTCTGTGCAGCCAGCGTAACATGGAGAATAGTACATAACACCATCGATACCACACACAGGATCATACACAGATCTGGTACATGAACATCCTTGGTTGCATGATGAATCCAAACTAATTACTTTCCTGGAAATAAATACATTTTTGTACATTTTTAGTCTGAATACATAAACAACATTTTTGAGTCAATACATACACAACATTTTGAGTCAATGCATACACAACATTTTGAGTTTATGCATCTCAACATTTTAAGTCAAATGGCGTATTCAACTCGAACATGGATGAGTTTGGAACACGTATCATATAGTGAAAATGAAAAATATTAGCTGGATATTTGCTGATAAGCGGAATAGGGAATGTTGTAATACGTCAAGTGACCACTTTTCCAGTCAATGACAGGTCATAAGCCTTGTAAACGCTTGAATATCCATATTCCAGAGTTTGTAAAAAGCTTCTTCATCTCAGTAGAGATATAACAAAATTTGAATACATACACTCCAGTCAGTAATTTCTCTGATCATGAAGTCAACTAAAGTGGAAATCAAATGCTTATATTGCAATCATTACTTTTTTAATAAATAAGAATTTAGTTTGCTGACAGTAAAATGCAAATGAAACTGTTTTAGATACAAATATTTTACTCACATGGCATTAGATGTGTTGTATCCATAAGGTTGTGTTAGTCCGGCAAAAGCCAGATTCGGACAAGAAAGTATGAAACCTCCTGTGAAAACAACCGCTACAGCAGTGGACCATACGCATAACTTGATGATACCAGCGCACTGCAGATTAAGGCGCTTTACCAAGTAACCTCCAAAGAACGTCCCACCTCCTCCGGCAGGGACAGTTATAAATCCTGAAACAAGTATTTGAAATTATCAGCTTTTAGAAAATATGCAAAAAGTCATAGTCATCTCTTTCTGACACAAAATTTTAAATTTCAATAAAATGTTAAACTTCCGGTACTAATAAGTACCGACGAGACATTAAGGATTAAATATGTTCGCATTTTTAAAGTAATTTTTCGAATCTGGGAATTTTTTTGAAATCTGGGGAATTTTTGGGAAAAATCTAGGGAGATTATTTTTTCCGCAGACATCACTGAGATTTATTTTTTCGGCAGACATCACTGATGTACACTGCTATCATTTTAACGCTAATAATATTATGGATTTTATTTTTTTTAAACTATAGCCATGTCTTTTTGGTTTAAACAGATTCAATGTTAACAATGTATCTGATGACAAAAAGTTATTACAAAATGGATGTAGTGAACATATTATAAACCTACAATAACTACTTTTCCTTGTCCACACCTAATGGTACATAGGGCACTGCATTGGTATATCAAGTCCAATGAATCTTGGGTCATAAATAAATACACCCTTTTTAAAATGTAATTTTTGTTTGGTGATCTGGGTTTAAAAAACAAGCGTTAGAGATAGGTATTGTTAAAGACAATGGTAAAAATTTATTACACTCTGTGTAAGTACATAAATTGGAGGATATTACAAATCTCTCACCATTAGCATGGCAGCCCAAGATGCTGTGATGCTGAACTGGTTCTCAATCAGTTTTGGAAGGAAAGCAGCAAATCCAGACAAGAGTAGGCCTTCTGTAGCGCCAGCTAAGTTGAGGAAGAAGAAAGTTGGGTTCT